>BQNB010150885.1:0-11241 GCA_026074375.1 Tanacetum coccineum
ATCGAGTCAAAATTTATTCTTATTCTACCCAGCAGGAAAGTCAACATTGTGATAAAACACTTATTTTATTTTTGGAATTTTTAAAATTTTTTCATTTTTTTGGTGGTAAAAACGGGATTACGTGAAAACAACGACTGCAGGCACAATCAAATCGATAGATCCCCCCATACTAGAACTGAACATTTTCCTTAATGTTTTAAGAAGGGTCTCTACGTAAATATAAAGCCGTTTATTAAGTATGCTCAAAGATAAACGTTAGTCGATAAGATTAGGATATTGGATTCCCATAATGATGCTGAGGATGTGAAGCTCGAGTGATCGAAGGACAAAACCACGAGCACGAGTCTTCAAAATCCAGGCAATCCCGGACATACAACACAAAACACGAAACACGAGAAATGGAAGAAGCGAGCCTCTTCACAACACACTTATTCGTTACTACTATTATAAATATATTAGGATAAGCATGGGTTGCCACCCATGAAGCGCCTTGTTTTTGTTAACTGAGTCACAAGATCGACTCGACCCCGAATTCATTGGTCCATGGGGGAGCAAGTGGAAGATATAATCTCCATCGTACTTTCATTCAAGTGGTTTGAATAAACATTGAATTTCATGAAAGTTCCACTCCGATGAGATACACCCGACATAAAAGACTGATAAATGGAGATGCCAGGGTCAAAAATGGTATCTTCATTTTCGGAGGAGAGAAGATATGGAGGAGCAACAGGATACGTGAGAAAAGGAAGAAATATCCATACAACATAAGCAAAGAGAGGAGATTGGTCATCCTCAAATGGTAAATTTACATTTGTCGTAGAAGACACGTTCTCACGAATCCCGGGGTTAATAATAGAAGTCAAATCTTCCAGATCGGGCTCACTCTTAAAATAGAAACATTCAAGATCCGGAAGAGAAATATTAGCATGAATAGTGAACCTGCCACTATTCTTCTCTTCAATATCAAATTTAAAAGTTTCAAGCTCGGGAGTTGTTTTAAATTTTTCCTAGTAGGAGTCACCATCCTCAACGGGGATAGGAGACTTGATCACAAAATTAGAAGATGGAGTTGGATTAGCATTTAATGCTTCGATCTTAGTAATGAGAAGATTGATTTTTGATAACTTTTCACGAAGCACATCGTCCTCAAGCTCTCCATCTTCCGGGTGAAAATCCTTCACCTCCTCTAAGCTTACGAGCTCAGAATGGGGAGCTGATGCCTCAACATAATCGATGTCGTCAATAAAGAAAGAATCATCATCAACCGAAGTAGAATCATCATTAGACTCGGAGAAATCCTCAACTTGATCTTTTGAAATGTCAAGAGGCGGAGAATTATCACAAAAAGGCACATCACACATATTGTCAGGAATACCCTCGGACTCACTTGGGATTGGACAAGGTCCTCAGCACTAGACTTTATTACTTCGTCCGATTTCGTTGCCAGAATAGTATCAAGATGCTCGTCCCCCATACTTAGAGAGTTATCGGGCTCCTCTGTTGATAAAACGGGTGTGATCGCAACACACGGAGGAAGTTCAGAAATAACGTCACTTAATGGAATAGAACTTTCCTCGTCATCGTCATCATCATAGTAAATAAAACTAAACCGTTGCGAAGTTCTAACGTAAGCTGCCTGCTCTTATTGCAGAAGCTCTTTCTCCTTTTTCCTAATTTCAATACTCATTCCATTGAAATTCTGTTTAAGCTCATCAATCTTAATTTCACATTCCCTTCTATACTGAATATCTATTCTCTTATTATGATAATCTTTAATCTATAAGTCATTAATTAAACTTTTCATTTTATCTAAATAATGTTGCTTCAGATCCTCCATATCCTGGATACTCATTTCATGAGGAGGTGATTAATCGATATTAGCCGCCCGTTCCTCTGCTAGTAATTCTCCAATAGTTTTCTCATGAGGAGGTTGATGAATGACAGAATATTGCGAGGCTTAAAAGTGGTCAAAACCGGAATAATTAGACTCATAACAAAGATTAGGTTCGTAATAATTCATCGGTTGACATTGAAAAGTCTCGTGAAGTTTGTAGAAAATAATCAAAGTTTTGATTGAAACACGGGTCCTGATTGTAGACAAACGGGACTTGAGGTGGACAATCGTAACCATAATGGGCATCGTTCCCACATAACTCACAAGAGTATGGCACGTATTGGGGTTATGGAGGTGGGTATGAAAAATCAGGAGGATTATCAAAAGAATTCGGAGTCAAATCATAAGTGAAAGAATCTCCGTTCCTTGAATGGCATATAAAGCAATATCCATCTCGAAGATCATTACCACACCGTTCGCAAGTACACCATCGACAAGGGTGACCATATAACGGTTCTCCACAGCCTACGCATCGGACAAATGTCAACATAAAGAATTAAACGATAATGAGGGTTAAGAAGAGAATCAAATGGTTTAGAAGAAAAAGAAGATTATTTTTAGGTTTTTAAGCTTTTTAAACAACATATTTTATTAAAGGACAAAATGAGATCGAATAACTTAAACCAATAGTCAACTTGTTTCACAGTAGCTCTCTAAAAGAAAAACGCACAAAGGAGCGGAGGAGCGGGAAAGCGCAAAGATATTAAAAACCTTCTCCTTTCGGGTTGTATTTCGTCAGAACAACCCTCCTTATACCCCTCTTATAGTTTGTTAATCTAATAAAGGTGAGCTGTACTTCACAAGTGACACAAAGGCAAGTTTTAATCTTTTGTTTGGGAACTTATTATGATAATGCTCAAGTTGAGAGCATTATATTGATGATGATTTTTATTATTTAAAGACAATGTTTTTATGTTTTTGATTTTTCTGGTTTTTATATACTAATAAAAGAAAATGAAAAATATTTTTGTATTTTTATATTTTTATAAAGAAAATAACTTCACAAGGAAGGATCTTCAAAGCACTAATTGTCAAACGTTGAAACAACAATCGTATACACTCCTCCCCGGCAGCGGCGCCAAAAATTGACTTCAAGCTTTAGATATATATAAATAATAATACTACTTATATTAACCAAACCAAATCAAGTAACCCTTAAAAAGGTTAAAAGAAAGAAAATCAATGAAATCCGAGTAGTATATGATATTCCCGAGTTGTTTCTCCCAACGAGGAATGCAATGAAGAGTCGAAAGTCGGTTTGATATTTTATGTTTGAATATAACAAGGCTTTGATTGGGTTTTCTAATTCTACGGGAAAAACAAGTAAGGAAAACTAAAAACGAAAGTAATTAAAGCTAAATCACTAAAAACGATAACGGAAATCCTAAAAAAGTGACTTAAAACCTAAATTATCGAAATTTAACCCTAAAATGACTTTTTTTACTTTTTATAAATCCTAAGTGACTAAAATGCAAGAACAAATAAAAGAAACCCTAAAACGTAAGCAATTAAGGTGAAAAAACGAAGAAAACGATAACAGGACCAAATCTCGTTCTTTAAAAAAACAAATTCTACAAATTTAACCCTACGAAAGTAAATTTAATTTTCCTAAGTCCTAAATGATAAAAGAAAATTTTAAAAATAGAATTATATTTTATTGACTTTTATTTAATTTATTATGAATTAAAAACTTTTTTTATCTACATTAAATATTAAAAATACTAAACTAAGTATAAAAATTCTAAAAAATTATGAAAAGTAGCTTGAACTAAGCTGAGCCTAAGAAAAATAAAAGGGGTGAAACTGCTTATCAAATAAGCTACAAAATAAGCCCAAAATGGCTTGTGGCTTAAAGGGCCAAAAAGGCGTTATATTATAAATGTGTGCAAGTTCAAACGGAAAAGACCCAAGGGTAGAGTGGTGTTGTGTGGTGTGTTAAATATGTCGGTAGAGAGTGGTAGAGGTCCAGGGTTCGAGCCTTGGCTCACCTTGGACTTCCCACTTTCCTAACATATTTTTTTTTGCATTTTTTATGAAAAAGCTTAAGGGTCTAAAAATAAGCAACTTTAAAAAACGTGACTTTTTATAAAACTTAAGAATAAGCTGGAAATAAGTTGATAGATTGGCTTTTTTAACACTATGTTATATAGGCTAAACTGTTTGCCTTTTTTAAGAACAAATAAGCAACAAAAGAGACAAATAAGCTCAAACACATAAAGCCCTAACCCTAATAAGCACTTGTGAACAAAAATAAGCAAAGAAAACAAGCTGGAAAACTTTAAAAAGCAAATAAGCAAATTGGTCAAAACTATTAGCCAAACAGTCTAGAAGACACTTTCTAGCTTATTTTTAAGCTAGATAAGCTATCCTTATGGCTTAGTGACTCATCAAAACTTAAATCTTATACAATAAGCTTCTACATTCAGCAAAGAGAAATGAGTTTGAAACTCAAATAAGCTACTAAAAAGGCTAAAGAAAAAGCTATATTAGTGACAGAATTAGCTAAAAACTAAGTGACCAAAGGCCTAAACTGTTAGGCATTTTTAGACACAATAAGCAAATAGAAAAGAAGATAAGTTAAAATAGATTAACCCCTACACCTAATAAGCACTTAACACTAAAAATAAGCTAATGAAATAAGTTGAAAAACACTTTAAAAAGAGGTCAGTACATACTGTCCCTAATGAGTATGTGCTGACTTTGTTTTTTTTGAAAATTGGTTTTTAAGCCCTCAAATTAAGCTAGATTAAGCTAATTTAAAAACTCAAAAAGTAAAAATAGATAAAGCTTGATATCCTAAGAGCTTATGCTATCAAATTCAAAACCTAAAACATGTATTAACTAACCTAAATTTTGATTAAAAAAGATTTCCAACACTTAGTAAAATTTTGACAGACTTGGTAAAAACCAAACAACACTTGCAGATCCTAAGGACTTTGTTTCTAACTTGTTTTAATACTTGAACAAACACAAAAACATTATAAAATCACAAGTTTCAAAGATCTAATCAAATAAGCTGTTAAATAATCTTTGAGTTCACAGATTCAACAGAAGTTTTTGATTAAACTATGATTTTGAAGATTAACACTTAAAAACTTAAACAAACTGATTTTATCACTACTTTTATCTAATCAAAGTTGACTCAAGAGCACAAAGCAAATTTTTTTTATTTTGACCCACTTTGATCCATTAACTTAGTTAATCTAAACACCCTTTTTAAAAACTGATTTCAACATTTTAAACTAATTTAAGCAAACTTTGCACTACCATATTTTAATTAGTCTAACAAACAAAATGATCATAAGCAAAGTTTAACCACAGATAGCGCTCCAAATAAGCATAGAACATATTATGCTACTTAATTGAGTAATTAGACAGTTTTATGAAATTTGCACAAAGATTTTTAACTACAACCTAAGTATTTTAAGCACTATCATTTTTAATATGCTATAATAAGCAGATCTAAGCAAGCAATAAGCACCAATAAGAGACAATAGCAAAGGCAGTTAATAACTTAAAACTTGATTTTTTGAAACTTACAACTCCTTTGCTAAAAAGGGGCACAATATGCTCTATGAGTCTGAATCTTCAAGCTCAGCTTGTTAGAAATAGCTGGTGGTTGAAACCCATAAGCCCTTCCATTTCTGGCTTATCATCCATAAAGCTTTTTGAGTGAATTTTTGTGAAGTGGTGATTTAAACCTTACAAGCTATGGGAAAGCTTATAAAGTTTTATTGGTTATTTATAATAATCCTTCACAACTAATAAGCAAACTTGAATAAGCCCTCAATAAGCTCTATTGGAGCCGGCAATAAGAAAAGAAAAAGAGAGAGAAAGGGGAACTTGGAAACTTAGATTAGAGAGAGAAAGGAGAGTTACACGTGTGAGAAATGTAACCAACACCCTCTTCATGTGTGGAGAGGGTTTCTTTTATACCCATAGCCAACATGTAGGCTTTATGGGCTTTTCTACTTGGTCGGGGTTTGGTTATCTTGGGCTTTGTGCCCGAAACATGGACAATATTGCATTTACATCCATAGCCATTGAAACCCGACTTGTCTATTACATACAAGACCTAGTTTGACTTAATATGACCGGGATGATAAACATTCTTGTTGACTTAATAAAATAACAGGCTAACAATCTCCCCCAATGTTGAGGTCTCTTTCTTCAAGCTCCTCCGTACCATCAATGACATTCTTGTAGGAGTTTGCTTTGTTTTGTCATTGTCTCTCTTGACGTTGAAGATATGACTTTTGACGTTTATGCTTTGCCTTCTTTTTGGTCTTGTCTTGTTTGTAATGGCTTTATTCATTCATTCTTTGTGATCTTGATCTTGAGCCTTTATCTTTTAACTTTAAGTTCTTGAGATCGTTACCTTGGCATCATCTCTCTTGACTTGATATCATTCTTGATTTGGACTGTCCTTGATCAACTTGTGCTCTGACCAAACATGTCATACTTGTTACATTCTTGTTTGATATGTAATTTTAAGTCTATCAATCTTCCCAAATAGACTATTCTTTTATTTGGACTTTGAGGCTCTTTGTGGTTTTGGAAGTTTAGAATCATCGATCTTGACGTTGAATGATGTCTTTGTAGGCTTGAGTATGAGCATGTGGTTTATGAATTCGACTTCGCTGGGAATGAGGCTACAACCACCGTCGTCCTAAAACCTGAAAATGGACGTGTTAGCAATAAACAGATGATATGCTTTGTCATTCATCTTGGAACTTTGGTTGCATTAAACCTGCCAGGTTCCTGTTTTATAGTATAAATACTATGCTTGTGATCAGGTAGATTTCAAAGTTCTCCTTGATGGGTTTCCAGTTCAAAGCGTAGGATCTTCTAACAAAGTATGTATTAGATTCACCAGATGCTTGATAGTTCTTATTACCGGAACTTCTCAAAGCAGACAACACGGGTAGGAGGTGAGTCAGATAGTTTCCATCTTTCTGATTTAAGTCGTCAATTCATTACTGGACAAAAATTGATATCTAGTTATCACAAGCTATGATTCATATAGTATCTTGCAAGTCTCACCTACCAAGCGCTGTTTGGATGTTGGCTTCAAGCAGGATTTCCATCTTTAATTCCATGAAATACTTAAGTATCACTCGGATGTTCTGGCAAGATCTTAAGGATAATGCGTAGGACTCTTTGTTACAACTTGTGAACTTTATGGTGTTCAACAAGTGTATTTTGACATTGTGTCCTAATGAGATTTATAATTTGATCTCTTCTGGCTCTAGACTCGATTTGTGCACACTTTTGGTTTTTAGTTATCGGAAGTTGGAGCAGGGATGCCACCTATGTTAATATTAACAATCTCGGAGTGGGGAGTGAGATGTCCAATAAGATAACGTGTTGTATCTTGTGACAAATGAGAACAAGTTTCTTTTGATGAAAACTCGAATGGCTGGAAGTGTTGGGAATTACAGATTTGATAATTTACAAAACCCACAAGCAGAATGAAGAAAGAAGAAATAATGAGGACCTAATATGTAATAGTTAGCTTTGTTAGTAAGCTAGGGTTTGTTACACATCCTTACTATATAATGAGGGATTGGCTGTCTAGGTTACAATCCCATCCATTTCATAGAGACTTCTTCCTCAATAAGAGTCTGAGAAACGCATAGAGCGGTGTGTAGTGTAGTAGTAGTAGTTAGTTCTTTATTGTGTTTAATAAAGAAAACCTTATTAGTAACATGATTGTGTTCTTGTTCTTTATATTCTGCTGTGCTTATCAATCATTGTTATATTACCCTAGTTGAGTCCAGATCTTGGATTTTACAAATTGTATCAGAGCCTCGTGGCTCTCGATCTAGGGTTGATAAAGTTTTCATGTAAAATTATTTTTCTGTTATTTTTAATAAAAAGGCGTATTAGGCAATTAGGGTTTTATTGCAAACCTTAATTTGATTAAAGGCTCAGCCGCGTAGGTAATCAAACTATGAAGGCTTTCTAATTTGATGTTCTCATCTGTGACATGATCAAGATGGTATTTATGCTTCATTCTTGTTCGAAACGCAGGATCCATGAATTAGCGACACTTTGCTACAGAAAACAAAAAGTGTACGCTGATGGATCATGGACAGGTCTCATGACAGTTTGCAACAGCTATGTGACTGATTAGCGACAGAACAGTGACAAATCATGTGTTGCTAAAGCATATGGGAGAAAGGAGATGCTGTTTTGTGACAGATTTTGCGACAATTTTGTGACACTTTTAGTTTATCTACTTTATGGGTTGCTACGTGTTACGGTGTGAAACAGCAGCAGGTGGTTAGTTGTTACAAGCAAAAAATGGTTTAAAAGAAAAGTCGCAATGGTTGTTAAAGGATGTGTGTGTAGGTGTGAATGATTTGGCTTCGGTCTGTGTGTTATATGGTTGGATCTGCTATGTCATATGGTATGTCGTGGGCCTACGTGATTTTTGGCATATTGGTTATGAATTTACAGATTTGGAGCAGTTATGATGATTAAGTTCGTGGTTTGGGAAAGGAGAGGTTTTAATTATAAATCCTGATTGTTAGGCGTTTGTATATTTTCCCAAATTACTTCTGACTTTATGACGTGATTTGTGGAATTATATACCTAGATTTATAGGAATTGTTAATTCTTCCCATTATTTCTTGTGGGCTGTCTCTGTCTGGTACACATGTAAGCATATTCATTTGTTCTGGTCACACTCGGTAATTCCTACTGGTCACTTGGTTCTTGCTGGTTTCATCATGTTCCTGCGGATGTTGTCTTGGTTTATGCTGGTCGCTAAAGTTTCTACTGGTCCCTCAATAGGTTCGTCCTGGTGCTTATACGGTTCCTACTGGTTGTATATTCTGATTCATACTGGTGGTTATGAGTTACTACTGGTTATATCATTCTTGCTGATAGGCTTTATGGTTCCTACTGGTCTGCTTATGGTTTCTTCTGATTTGCGCTTGTCCGTACTTGTTTATTGTTGCTGCTAGTATTATAGGTCCTCATTACTGCTGGTCGTTGCTACTGGTAGGCTTTGGTGTTCCTACTGGCTGTATATTCTGATTCGTTCTGGTGATTATGAGTTGCTGCTGGTTATATCATTCCTACTGGTCTGGTTACGGTTTCTTCTGCTTGCCTTATTCGATTTTGTTTGTTATTGCTGCTAGTAATATTGGTCCTCAGACGTGTTTAGGTCTTGAACGATGATAATGATGGTCTCTTTGTGGGATTAGTTGATTCGAAAAAAAATTGACTATTGCGTATTTGATCTTGTAGTAGAATTTTTGTGTTCTTATCATATCTTTAAGGCGTGATGAACCTTGAGATAACTCGCTTGGTTTGTATGGTGACGAAGACTTGGTGAATCTAGTGAAGGGGTACGATCTATTGTATAGTGTTTAATGCGTACATTTGCTATCACTTGAAGGAGTTACGTTATTTGTGCTCAGTGTCTCATTGGATTGGTCAATGAGGATTTTGTCAAGATGTCACGTGGTTAGTGCAAGACATAAGACACAATGGAGAAAGATTCCACTTCTTCATCAAATTCGTTATACTGAATTTTCTTCAGCAGTAATCGCTACTTGGAGCCTACTGAGTTCATGATTCAAGAAGATGGTTAGTATATTTTTAAGGGGAAGCTTATTTGTTCTAAAATACTTAACCATCTACATGCATCACTTGAGGGGAAGCGTCTACAAGTTGCACAAGACCCCTATTAAATGATTACAAAAAGGGGAAGAAGATTTATGGTGTGCAGCTTATTATTGTGATGACATGTTTTAGCATTGTTTCTTCATGCAGGTTGTTTTGTAATATCAAATAGGGGAAGATTGTTGGGAATTACGGATTTGAAGATTACAAAACATATATGACGAAATGAAGAAAGAAGAAACAATGAAGGACCAAATATGTAATATTTAGTTAGCTTAGTTAGTAAGCTAGGGTTTGGCTTGTAAACCCTAGTTCCTCTATTATATAAAGAGGGTTAGTGCCTAGGTTAGAGGCATCCATTCATAGCAGACTTCTCCAATGAGAGTCTAAGAAACGCATAGAGCGTGTGTAGTGTAGTAGTAGTAGTTAGTTTCTTTATGTTCAATAAAGAAAACCTTATTAGTAATGTTGATTGTATTCTTATGTTCTTATTCCGTTGTGCTTAATCAATCAATGTTATTCATACCCTAGTTGAGTCCAGATCTTGGATCCTAACAATCATCATTGTCATTTTAGCTCTAAAGAAATTTCATATCGAAGTTACTCATTTTGTCCAGCCCACTTTATAAAAGGGACTAGAATTTTTTGTCCGACCAGAATTAGTTTGTAATATATAGTAGCATTATGAAGTCATAAGATTTTCCATGTACTTATCAGGTTACAACTACGAAACTTAGTGACACACTAAAAGGAATTAAATCACATTCTTAGTTCAAATATAATTAATTGTCGTATGGTGCAAATCACTTTTAAAGTTGAGAACTTATGTATTGATAGGTATAGGGTGCAAAGCAAAAAAAAAAGTTTAGGACTTATATTGATTCTGGACCGTCATGTCAGGCTGCTATTGAACATTTTGTTTAACAACAACCTTAAAATTTTTATTTAACAGCAACCATAATGAAGAACCACAATGAAAATACTAATCTCAACTCATGTAAGCCATCTGCACCAAGGTATATTAGCTAGCAGAATTTTGATTCTATGACCGATGTGGGACTGGAATCTTAGTACTGAGGCCTTCAGCTTACATGCTACCCATAATTCATCATGATGATCTAGTCTATTTCACAAAACTAGTATTTATGCATGATTCAGTCATTTAAAGTTATGTTGGATATTAATGAAGGTTGTATAGTTTTATGACTTACAATAATAAAAGTATGGTGGGAGTATGCATTAATTAAGTTTAATAAGTGAAAGTTTGTTTGGAACGTGTGTGTTGGATGAAGAATTTTAAGGAATCTTTGAAGACTTTTTCTTCCCATAATCCTGGTAAACACTACACGTTCAACACTTACTCATTTGAATAAATCATGCAACAGTTTGATGCCTATTATTACTCCACTTCTTAGTAGTGGGTTATAATAAATAGGAGTTCTCTCCTTCATTTAACATACACTAAGAAACATCAAACCAAATGTGATTTAGTCATCTGTTACTTATTGCATACTCCATATCCTCACAACATACTTTATTCATGTATTGTTTTCTGCTATCGACGTTGTTTTGTGTTGATTCCGTTGCTGCTGAATAGACACGTGTTGGCTGCATCAAATCCTGGGCTTTATTCAATATATTTCAACACATAGTAAAAGCCTAGCAAGGAGCTAGCTAGGCAAAACAAAATTACATGGTACGGGGATATAACG
>BQNB010150886.1:0-5000 GCA_026074375.1 Tanacetum coccineum
AGGATTTCTCCGAGTCTAACGATGATTCTACTTCGATTGATGACGATTCTTTCTCTATTGACGACATCGAGTATGTTGAGGCATCACCTCTCGATTCTGAGCTCGTCAGCTTAGAGGCAGTGGAGATTGTTATCCCGGAAGTTGGAGGGATTGATACTGATATTCTTCTAACAATCAAAGACGATATTCTTTGTGAAAAATTGTTGAATGTTAATCTTCTTATTGGTAAAATCGAAGCATTAAAAGATAATCTCACTCCATTTTCTGATTTTGTTACCAAGTCTTCCTCCACATCTCTTAACCTTTTCTTGGAGGAGACTAACACCTTTGATAATTCTTTACCCGAATCTGAAACTTTTTGCTTTAATCTGGAAGAGATTAGTAGTGGCAGTTCCACTACTCATGCTTATTTTTCTCAATATGATTCGTTCATCTTTGATCTTTTGATCGATTCGTTTCCTCCTGCCGATAGGAGTGACGTTAATCATGAACAGTTCACTGGTGAACTCGCTCACATCATATCTCCACCAGAGTATGATCATTTCTACTTTAAGATTGAGCCCGAACTGGGCAATCTTATTTCTAGTGATTCCCTCGGATCCGACCTTGTAGTTTCTTTTCCTTTCGGAACTAGAAACAAGATTTTCGATCCAGGGATATTCATTGAAGTCCAATCTAAGAGATTTCTATCACCGAATGAATTTTTCACATCTTAATCAATATCTATGATCTCTTTCTATAGTGTTTGACACTTTGCTCCCTTTCATCCAAAAATGAGGACAATGTTTTAATACTGGTATTTATTGGTTCTAATGAGGAGAATATCCTCATCTCTTATCTTATCAGGGCTTTAAAGCTTTCCAGCTCATTTCTGAAAGCCCGATGATGATTTCTGGAGGGAACATTCCTATCTTGGATGTTTCGTTTCTCCATTTCTATCCTCCTTGACCACTCAAGTATGGGGGATCGAGTCAGGCTCAAGACTAGGTAACAAAAATAAGCGCTTCGTGGAGTGGCAACCCAAGCTTATCCTTAGTTTTTATTAATGGAATAACGTGTGTTGTGAGGAGGATCGCCTCTACCTTTCTTCTTTTTGTGTTTTATGGTTTTGTAGTTTATAGACCAGGATTTCTGGATTGTGATGACTCTCGTGCTCGCGGTTTTGTCCTTCAGTCACTCGAGCTTCACATCTTCAGCTTCATTTGGGAATCCAATATCCTAATCTTATCGACTAACGTTTATCTTTAAGCATACTTAATAAACGGCTTTAGATATACGTAGAAACCCTTCTTAAAACATTGAGGACAATGTTTGGTTCTAGTATGGGGGGATCTATCGATTTGATTGTGCCTGCAGCCGTTGTTTTCACGTAATCCCGTTTTTACCACCAAAATACCAAAAAAATGAAAAAATTTAAAAAAAATTCAAAAATAAAATAAGTGTTTTGTCATAATTTTGACTTTCCTGCTGGGTAGAATAAGAATAAATTTTGACTCGATCGAGCGTGTTGAGCTCTAGCTTGTTCCTTAACTTTTAGACTAAGCATTCGCGGATCTTTGCGAAGAACGAAAAATGATAGAGTTAAGTATGAGTTAGATGCTAAACAAGGATTAGTTGGAAATCTTAAAGGCTATAAAGTATAGATTTGTTAATTTCTCTCCCATAAGCTTCTAACCGGACTAATAATACGTGTTCTCTTCGAAAATTAAACTTAAATCAACAAATTTTGAAGTATGGATGATATCAATAATTTTAGTTTAAACTTATACTTAAATTTTTTTAAAAGAAGTCTTCTCTATATATCATGGTAAAAAAATGGAAAAAATGAAAAAAAATGGTAATAATTATAAACTGTGAGGCTAAATAAATAGTTTTACTGCATCTTGCCGGCTCACAACCGATGTTGCAGTCTTCTAAATAAGGCACATAGTAATTATCTGAGACTGATAAAAGTTTGTTGCATCTTGCCGGCTCACAACCGATGTTGCAGCCTTCTAAAAGGTCGAGGATTTCATTAGTTTAATGGATGTGTAATTATATTAAGTGTAGTAAACGTAAATTAATAAATATAGGGAAAATCTCTTTTTTTTAAATTAAATATGCTTTTGAACTAAGACTATTTTATTTTAAGTTGTGGTTTTTATAAATAAGCTATGTATAAACGGGAAACCTAAGAGTTTTTGAAACCGAAGGTCCATGAGTCTCGATACTAGTCTCTGTGGGGGTGTCAAGGCCTGGTACTTAGCCGCAAGGTGGGATGTGCCGAGACGAAAAGTCGTTACATGGATGAATCTCGCCTTCAAACTCATTATTCTCGGGTGGAACGTGAAGCATAGAATTTTGCAAACGTTGATCCATGGTTGAAATTCAAAATGGCACATTCACCTTAATATAATAATTGTCGAGAGTGAAAAGTTTCACAAGTTATAAATATGAGTAGTATTAGCATCTTTACTTGTATTTAACGGTGGTCTCGGTTTAAGCTTGGTTTGGATAAGTGAAAAGTCGAGGACGATGAATTTATCTTTTTGAGCATTTTAGGATTGAAGTGCTTCTTGTTCTATGACCCTAAAAGTTATGTAAATAATGAAAGTTCAAACATGTTAGTTAGTGGCTTAAAAAGAAAAGTACAAAAAAATGAGAAAAAAGAAAAATACAAAAATATGTGTGGTTTAAGTGTATTATTTAAAAAGGTAAAAAACGTGGCTTTACCAAGCTATTGATTCTTTAATTCCCCTTGATGAACACTTAGCTACTTTTTGAGGTAATTAGTCAAGGGGGATTGAGATTCTTGGTGTTCCAAAGTGTTTACTTGTAGCATTGCGTGAGGACGCGGCAATTGTTTAGTATGGGGGATTTTGGTATGTGTTTATTACACATACCTTTTACCTTTAAAAATGAGCCTAAATGACCAAAAAGACATAAAATACATTGTATATGTGTATTTTGCTGTTTGTATTATGCAGGTGACAGATATTCAAAAAAGGACAAAAACGAAGCCAAAATGACAAAATCAAGCACGGGAATGGAAAGAGCATGAAAAAGTCAAAGTCAAGTCAACCAGTCAAAAAGTCAAAGGCAAAAAGTCAACAGTCAAAGTCAACAAGTCAAAGACGAAACCGAAGCCGAAGGCATAAGTATTCTTATTTGGGTCAACAGCCTTCCCACTTAATGAGGCCGGATAAACCTAATATACTTATTTTATAAATAATCAATGCGACTAAAAGTTTAATATAAGCCAACAATCCCTTTTATGTAATCCCTGGTCCTAAAATAAAAAAGCAAATTCTTAACGAGGCCCAAACCCAAACCTAACTTCTGTTAGCCCTGCACCTTTAAACCCTTTACACAGTTAGTCCTCAAGGGACTAAACATTGCTAGTCCTTATAGGATTAAAACTATGTCAACACCCATTACAAACTTTAGGGACAAACTTGCCAAAACATTCAAACAATAAAACCCAATCCCGACTTATCCCTAAACACTATTCATCATCACTTTCGTTAATAACCTTAATCCCCACTCACCCCTAAAATCACTCACCTTTAAACCCTAAATCCCTTTCACAACATAAACCCGTTTAATTCTTAAACCTAGTAACCCTTCAGCAAAACCAAAAACCAATTCTGCAAACCCATAAGGTCCTATTCACCTATCACTATCCTGGACTCTTCCCAAAACACTCATTCCCAATCAAAACCCCACCCCAAAAGCTGACAAAGATGAAAGCCACCTTGGCAATCTCTACTATGGTTGGACAGACTTACAAGGACATAATTAGATGGCTAGATCACAGGCTGGTGAACACGAAAGATCTTGGGCTAGGATTGAGCTTGTTTCGTCTCACACAACAACAAACAAGCCCAATTGAAGACCCTTGACTCCTTAGTTTTCACATTTTATATAATAGTTGAGGTTTCCTTTTGTAAGAAGATCTTAGTGTAGTGTTAGTAGAGGATATGTAGCTTAATTTTCATCTTATTTTTAAAAAAAATACTTATTATATTTTTATTTCCAAGCAATGTACTTTTTTAAGAAGTTTTAATGAAAGTTTTGTTTTAAGTTTAATAATCTTTCAATTCTGTTAAAAGCTAAGTTGTCATCTTTAAAGTTAATTTAAATAAGCTGTAATAAGCTCTTTATAAGCCACATTGTTCATTCATAAGTCCTAAAACTCAAATAAGCTTCTATAAGCTTATTTGAGATTGGTTAGTCAGTTTACAAAGAATTTGGTAAAAAGGTTAATGGTTTGAGCTATTTCGGATGATAAGCCTAAAATGGAAGGGCTTATTGTGACAACAGTGGCTTGAGCAGGTTGGTCAAACCGTAGTGTTGACCTAAATATCTGTTCTATAAGTATGGGTTATGTGTTATATGTGTTTATACGTGTTTATATGTGTTTATGTGAGATATGTGAGATTGCATAATAAATCCATTGAGCGTGATCGTCTCATTGGGATTGGATTTGTGTTAGATTTTGTGGAATTCATTTCGTTTACTTATCGTGACAAGAAAATGATTTTGGTGATTGAAGCAGTTTCGCGTTAATTGTGTAAGTAATTATACGTATACGTATTTATGTGTTAGTAATATTAGGAGGAGATTAGGTTCTGGTAGTTAGAATAAGAAAAAAATGAAATTTCTATTTTTGGAATGTTAGGTTTAATAAAAAATGAAAAGTTAATATTTTTAAAGGTCTATAAATTGCTTTTAGGCAAAAAGGTATGATCAAAATATGTTAGGTTTTTATAAAAACTTAAGGTAAAGCAATTAATTAAGTAATTAATAAATAAATTAAATTTTTTTATATATGAATAGTAAAAAATGAATTTTAGAGGAAAAAGAAAGAGAAAAAGGAATTTTAAAAGGAAACAAATACTAGTTAGATCTTATCTATAATTAATTGGGGGTCTATAAATATAAAATAAAATCCCAAACCCTCCCCCCTTTATGTGACCGGTCGAACAAGAGAGAAAAGAGGAGGAAAAATTAGGATTTTT
>BQNB010150887.1:0-12967 GCA_026074375.1 Tanacetum coccineum
AAGGTGCTTCAACACCCGGAGAGGTGAAGCGTATGCAAAATATACCCTATGCTTCGGTAGTAGGTTCCATTATGTATGCTGTTAGATGCACTAGACCTGATGTTACATTCGCATAAAATATAACAAGTCGTTTTTTAATAGAATCTTGGTAATCCACACTGGACTGCCGTGAAAACCATTCTTAAGTATTTAAGAAATACTAAAGATATGTTTTTGGTTTATGGTGGAAATCCTGAAGTTGAACTTAGAGTTGATTGCTATTGCGATGCTGGATTTGAGACTCATAGAGATGATAAAAAATCTCAGACATGATACTTTTTCATTTTGAATGGAGGCGCAGTGGACTGGAAAAGCTCCAAGCAAAATACTACTGCAATGTCTGCTACAGAAGCTGAATACATAGCTGCTTCGGAAGCAGGGATGGAAGCTGTTTGGATTAGGAAGTTTATTTCAGGGCTTGGTATATTACCAACTATAAATGAACCTATTAAAATGTTTTGCGATAATTCAGCCGCACTTTATTTCGCTAACGAACTGGGGGTTCAGAGGGGCGCCAGACACTACCATAGGAAATATCATTATGTTCGCGAGTGTATTAAACTGGGCGAAATAAAATTTCTTAAAGTTCACACAGATGACAACCTAGCTGATCCTTTTACGAAGGCTTTATCAAATAAGAAGCTTACTCAACATGCTAGGAGCATGGGACTTTGTTTAGCTAGTAGTTTCATGTAGATCTGTGTTTAGTATTTGGATATGGGATGTTATGACAATTTATTTTATGATAAAGATACGTTGGTATTTCGTTATATTTATTTTAAATTGTGTCATATATTTGCATGTTTAAATCCATGAATAATAATAGTTATTATTCTAAATTAATCCGTTGTCGATTAATAATATGGGAATATTGTTAAATTAAGACAATTCTGAGTGATTGGTGATATTATAGATATTAAAGATGTGTCCACCAAACTCACATGATATTCATAAGATGAATATTGGATTTCCCCAACACAAGGATATTACTTTATGGATCGTCGTCATCAAGTAAACCTTGTAAGTGATTTTTATTTATAGAATCCTTAGACTTGAGATACAAGTAGGTCTTGCATATGTGGATAATCCTTCTTGATCTAGTCTAAGTTATCCTGAAAAATGGATAACTAATAAGGGCTATTTCAGAAGTGATTTTGAAACATGATGACTAGGCACTTGTAGTCAATACATAATTTGTTCCTTCAATAGTTGAAGTATGATGCCACTGGGCCCCTCATAGAATTAATCAGATGTATGTATGGCCATACCCGAAAACTCATGAAGATTTGTCTCATTGATTTTCGGTAATCTTGATTAGTTACATATACGAGAAACAGAATCGTTAAATAATGGAATGACATTGATCCATATCCATTTTTAACACGGTATCAGAAACAAAGGGATTGTAAATTCATAAATCATTTTTCCTGTGACTTTATGAAACCACACTCGGATTTTCTGGGAGCATTGGCGTGTTGCTAGACGCTTACCAATGTTATTATATTATTATACATGTCCAAGTGGGAGCTGTTGGAATATGTCCACGTATAATTAATATATGTCCGGAAACGTTTCGAGCCTACGGGGACGCACACGTTTATATGTAGAATAACGAGAATATATATTAAAGTAATATATTAATTAGTGTTTAACAAACGATCGTTAAATGTTAACGAGAATTAATCATTTAAAAGTTAAAGGGACTAGATATGATAAACCGAATGCTTGCCTTGCAAGCTAAGGCACCGAATGCTTGCCTTGCAAGCTAAGGCACCAAATGCTTGCCTTGCAAGCTAAGGCACCAAGGACTATATAAGGAGGCTTGAAGTTTTTTTGTAAAACACAACTTGAAAACCAAAAGAAACCTAAAATCGTCCTTGTGCTCTTTCCTTGCTCGACCGAGTCTTCAAACCCTCTTAGGGGTTTCGGTTTTTCTTCCCTTGTTGTGCGATCAAACGAACACCCTTAAGGGTTTCGTTTTGAGGTCGACAATCACCACAAGGTGGTTTTGTTTCGCGTGTTGATTGATTCAAAAGACGAAGGCTTATCGTTTGGTTATTCACTACTAGTACTAGCATACCTCGTTATTTGCTAAGAACGTATAGTGTGTGTAAACGTAGAGGGATTATACTTTGATCCTCGTGGTTACGCGTGGTGTTATACATACGCGTATATTCAAGACGGTGTTAACGGTTACCTATTAAAGCGGTGTATCGTTTCGTGCAAAAAGGTATACACTTCAATCTTGTTAATTATAAGTTCTATACGTGTTATCTTTCCGTTGCGTACTCGTGATATAATGGTTATTAGTTCTAAAAACCCAACAGTTACTCACACCAAGTATCATATCAAAAAATGTATGTTTAGATTGAATTGGCGATAGTCTTAATTCTTGGCTCATATGTGCGGTTAGTTAGGGCTAGATCTGATTCTTATCAAAGTCTAACATTTTTAGCATGACATTCACCATGTCAGACTATGTAAATTTGCAAGGGATTAAGACCCATAACAATATAATTTATTAAAACAATTATACAACATCCAAGGACTTGAAACACTAACAATTTGGCTACGTTTCTTGGTTACTGTGCATCAAAATCCTCTCATCAAAATTCGCCCATCATGACCCGTTACAAACCCTCCTGACCCACCCATCACGCCCCCTCTTCATTTCTAGAAAAGATCAATACGTACACAGAGCTCGTCCATATTAGCATACCTTCCTCTAGATGGATCAACTGTAGGTAGAAAGACAGCAGCACATTTCCAATATACAGATTATGCATACCTTTCTTTTCTTTACGACGTGATCAACCACAAAGTGTTAAGAGCCATACCTTTCTTTTTTTTATGACGTGATCACCTGGAAATCCACACACACACAAATTAAGAAAATACGTTCCAGCACACACACACATATAAAGATTAATAGAACAAATATATAGATTAGTTAACCTATAAAGTATATTACTGCCAGATAAGCTAGGTTCCACAAAGTCAGAAGTGAAACAAATAATATATGTAGAAAAGGTCAAATATACGAAACTAAATACCAACCTAAAAGTAATTTTAAATTAGAAAGCGTCACATAGAACAAACATGTCAAAGATCGCCTAAAGTGTCATTTGAGTACTTGCAACCTCCTAAACCGCTTTATTAAATGAGTCATGTAATTGTATAAAGAATATTAGCTTGGAGTGTCCTAATTTGACCCTTTTTTTCCTATTTTGATATGACTAATAATAAATATTAAGAAATTTGGTTTGTAACTTAACAAACGCGTAACCTCCAAATCAAGTGGGTTTTGTTCCTGAATAAAATATAAATAGATTAAGATTTGCAATACATCAGATTTGTATTGTTCCATAATCTTTTGATGATTGTTACTTCAATGTACCTCAAACTGCTTAAAGAACTTGAACAAAGATGTCTATATGGGAACAGGGCATTAGGTGCATTGCCTGCGTTGTTTGGCAAATAACCAAAGAAATCTTAGTGGATCTCCTGCATATTGTGAGATTTCATGTTACATATTTATGCATTTAATCATAGTCGACATATTATTATAGTTAAAGAAACAAAAATACAAACCTATCACCCTTTGGGTTTATCATGCGGTATCATGTGGTGAAATTAGCAATTGTATACTCGCACCTTATATGCCAAGAGTGTTGTAATAACAATATTAGGGGATACACAGATTTAAGAAATTGAATATACAAACGTAAAAAACAAAAAAAATGATAGTAGTTCTTTACCAGCGCCTTATCATTTTGCTTTTGGCTCCTGTGTTGGACCTGAAAAAAAGATCTCAAACTTAGCACATCTTATATCATGATCATCAAGCATATAAATATAATAGGCATGGATCTTAAGCCAACTCTAAAGTCTAGACACTATATTAATAGACGTTATACATATTCACATTTAAACAACTCTTGCTCCTTAGGTAGCTTTCCACAAACATCAGTTTTAGAGAAAAAATATTGAACAAACTCTATAAACATAATCACACATAACCATCAGGTCGAATTTTGTAGCACTTTTGTGTGTGGACTATATGGATAAGATAAAAGGTTTGAATGCCTTATGTGAAATTGCAGATACTTCTAAAAATTTGCAGAGCCAAATAGTATGCAGTGGTTATAGAAGCATTTTAGTTTATTCGAAAGGCGCTTCAAATGTGTGTTGTACATTGTGTAATGTTGTTACCTCTGCCCCTCCTCCTGGTATTACTTAAATGTTCTTAGAAAAAGACTAAACTAACCTCATGACCACCACTCAAAATTAAACATAAAACTATTAAAAGCTGTGGATGTTATTAAACATAACTGATTGTTGTGTAATGTTGATAACTGATTGTTTAGGTTTAACAATAACATGTTCCTTATACGTTGCAATAACTAACAGACCTGATTAATACCATGTTAAGGATTTCGCGGTTTCATACATCGTGACGTCTCGCCGTACCGTCCCATTGTTCGGCTAATGGCCAAATAAGCGCACTATTTGATAGTCGTCTTACATGTTTAGATCCTTAAAAAACCCACACCATCAAAAAAGTAATTATATTTTTATTAACAAACAAAGCCCATTAAATGATTTAATACCTTTTCACCAGCAACTAACTAATCTTACTATCAACAGCGGGATTGAGCACCCACAAATATTCAGCAGGCAAAATATACAGAATCCCATTCACATATTCCACCTAAACCTATAAATAAATAAAAAAACAAAGACCAAATTAACATAAAAAATAATTGTTTAACAAATAATGAAATTTAATGAGCTTGTAAAAAAATACCAAACTCACTTGAAGATCTTGCTCTTGTTCTTCCAACCTTAAAATCTTAACTCATCTACTTGGATTGATGACAACAACTTCCAAATCACCTCCAACTTCAACCTCAAGAATGAAACCCTAGAAATTAGGGTTTTAAACCAACTCTTTTAAGAACAACAATTGACACATCAAGAATCCGGTATCACCCACAAAATTAAACACAACAGCACCAAAACCCCTCAATTAACACAAAGTTCCAGCCATATCTAAAAAAATTAAAGAAAATACCTAAGAAAACCGAAGAAGTGCTAGTAGGTTCCGTTTGTAGCTGCACCAATTAATAAAATGGAAGAAGTGAGGCGGTGATTTATCGTGGAAGAAGTGAGGCGGTGGTTAGTTGATGCTTCTGGAATGAGTAACGTTTATCATATACAAAGAAAAGGGAAAGAAATAGAAAATCGGACGACATATGCTGGGCCACATTACATTATTAGCCCAAAATGGCACCGACCATTTGTGAAATTAACACAAAGTTCCAGCCATATCTAAAAAAATTAAAGAAAATAGCTAAGAAAACCGAAGAAGTGCTAGTAGGTTCCGTTTGTAGCTGCACCAATTAATAAAATGGAAGAAGTGAGGCGGTGATTTATCGTGAAAGAAGTTAGGCGATGGTTAGTTGATGCTTCTGGAATGAGTAACGTTTATCATATACAAAGAAAAGGGAAAGAAATAGAAAATCGGACAACATATGCTGGGCCACATTACATTATTAGCCCAAAATGGCACCGACCATTTGTGAATTGTTATATAGAGTAATGTGCATGCACAACTTTGATATAAGCATTTACCCGCAACTTTGCAATCATTTACGAGCATATTCGAACAACAAAAACTATGTAATCATTTACTCTAGCTAAATATATCACATGGTTGTTTATAATGCGTATAAAAGATAAGCTAGACATAGCCGAAAGATAAACAAAATATTAGAAACTTTTATAAGACTGTAATACAATTTTTTTTACAGAAACAATCAATAGCAATCTACATAACAACACATTAAACACGAGCGAAGCCAATATATATTACAGAAAGCAGTATTTGATCCAAGCATGTACACCCTATATAGGAAGTAAATTAAACTACCATGATCAACATATCTAATCATATAGCAAATTAAACTGTCATGTTTTGTTAAACTCTTTGCATAAAACTATAGCAAATAAAGAGTGCAAACATATTATTACATAGGATCTATTTTAAATCATATAGTTAAACTTTTACACTAGCCAAGAATAAGACATTAAACAAATAGATATTCAAAGCAGGAGATCAAATATCATGCGTCAAACTTTACATGATTTAAGAAACACATATCAATCGTCCCTTGGATCAAGATATTCTGACACAGTGTTTAAAATAGATATTCTTCAGCATGTACATAATGCATACCGTATGAATGGAGATCAAAGCTTACCGATCAAAATCAAAATTTGCACTTTGAGACTATCGTGCTGATAACGTGTTTTGAAATAATGATTAACCAACAAATATAAGCTTAGAACTTAGAAGAGAAGAAAGATTGTGGAGTGCATTTCATTGATATGTCAAAGTATAAAAATAAGCCTCAATTTATAGGCATCTCATATGCTAAACATTAATACAATCATAATAGAGCGGAATATAAAGAGATGTAAGATGTAACATAAGGAGGTTAAGGCAGCCACTTTATTAATTATTCATGACACAGCCTCTAGACCCTTTTTTTTGGGAGCAA
Source organism: Tanacetum coccineum (assembly GCA_026074375.1). Taxonomy (NCBI): domain Eukaryota; kingdom Viridiplantae; phylum Streptophyta; class Magnoliopsida; order Asterales; family Asteraceae; genus Tanacetum; species Tanacetum coccineum. Next base: position 6,603 of record BQNB010150887.1, read on the forward strand.
CAGTACCGCTGGTAAAATTCCGTGAAATTCTACCGTCAGAATACAGCAAAACCAGAGTTCTCTATAGCCAAACCGAGACGAACCCAAGTTCTTATTTCTAAAAAGTGAATAAAATCGTAAGTTTCACATACCCAATCAATATGTATCATCATGTCTTTAAAATCCAATATTCTGATACTTAATTTTGATCTACACTTCAAACCCTACGTTTAATACTTTCTTATAATTGTTCTTAAGGACCACATTCATGGTTTAATTTCGAGGTTTATGTTTAGAAAACATATTCATATTTTTAAGGAGCGTTTTGGATGTTGCTTATTTAACTTGCTTATTTGCTAGATCGATGTGTTTTTTCTTAAGTAGACAAACAATCCCATACACCCTCTTATTGTGCTTACAAAACAAGAAGTTTTATGGGTAAGTGGGTAACCATGGTTTACGACCTTTTGGCCGATTAATCGATTGGCTTTGAACCCACCGCCACACAGACTCATACCGGGTAAAGCCCTCATTTTCAGGAGGTTGCATGGCCAAATTAGGTGTCATCTCGTTTTTCATCAAATACGTGAAAATGATTAACATTAGGATGTTTACCTTTCCATAGTTAGTACAGAGTATCTTCTTTTCCTTCAATGTGCTCTGACGTGTAAGCATGTTGTAATCACAACACTTTAGATTGTAACATTACCATAATTATTGCAACAAGCTCATGGATGTACACGTTATGGAACATGAGAGAGGATGGATCTTAAATAGTGGTTCTGATGTTACTGTGGGGGTGTTTGTTTCGGCTTATATGTGGGCTTATGAGCTTATTTGATTTCGGTTTATATAACATAAGTCTCAATTTTCTGGCTTATATTGAGACTTATTGGCTTATATAAGTTTATCATATCATAATAAACTTATATAAGCCCACAAGTCTGAACATAAGCCGGAAAATTGGAGCTTATGTTATATAAAGCCGAAATCAAATAAGCTAATAAGCCCATATATAAGCCGAAACAAACACCCCCTATATTAGAGTAGAGTTCATAGATTAGTGCACACATATGTTGATACTTGATAGCCCTACAGTTGAAGTTAATTAGTTATACCGTGGCCTCAAGTCAGGTCAAACAAAAGTTTTAAGATGTTTGACCTTGGTCTTTTTAGGTCACTAGTTTTCTTTCCGTGCTATCTTTCATAGGATTGATTGTCTTTTAAAGTGGACTTGGGTTTTCGATGCAAACTATCCTTCACTATTGTAAACATGCCAAAAAGACAGTATAGCCATACAAACCAAATTCGATTAAGAGATATAAAGATAGGTGATCAACTTTCGAGAGGTCGGTTTCTCTCCCAATAATGATATTAAATCACTAAACCATTCATAATATTCTGCATAATCTCATTTACAACCCCAATACCCTATTTACAATAAACGATGCCTTAGACTTAACTTGGTCCCTAAAGAAATACTATGAAGGAAACTAATTAATAATAAGGATAATATACTTTTAAATAATAAAATATAGGAAAACTAATAGGTTCGTATCAGTGTATCACTATGGGTTCCCGAAATTAATCAAGGCGACTTTTTGAAGCAACACCTTGAGGACAAGTTGTTTTTGGTGGGCAGAGTAGTGATACGAACCCTCTTAGTTTTACTGTTTTTTATTATTTGTAAGTATTTTCCTTATCATTAAGTAGTTTCCTTTATAGTATTATCGTAGGGACCAAGTTAAGTCTAGGCCTCTAGGGCATCTTTGATTATAAATAGGGTATTAGGGTTGTAAATGAGGTTATGCAGAATATTATGAATAGTTTAGTGATTTGATATTATTACTGGGAGAGAGATCAGCCTCTCGAAAGTTGATCACCTATTTTTATATCTCTTAATCGAATCTGGTTCGTATCATACAGTTTGTAAGAATATTAAGGACAAATTCTGATAGGAGTCTCGGCTTTTGACCATTGTGCCTGGCTTTCTAAATACACACTAGATCTTATTCGTGAGAATTTTCCGGAAAAACTGTAGATTGTTAAATGGTGATTTTGGTGAAAATATGAACATTCATGGACTTTCTTACTCCAAAATTGTACTTTCTTATGTTTTTGACAAGAGTAAGAAAAGGTCTATGATGCAAAGTCAAAGGACAGTAGTTTGAAAGGCGGATCACTCCTGATGGTATTATGTAGTAGTTCAGATATCCACACCAAGTGATTTGTGGCCTGTAGCCTGTTTGCATCCATGATCTCTTCAACCATTTGTTTGTGGAACACATTAACGTATCTCTTTGTTGACAGTTTTCAACCGAAATTAAGTTGGATGTCCACTTGTCATCCGTGGTAACTCCCAAATGCGTGTTTTATAAACTACTAGTTTGACTTAGTGTTTGTCTGTTTGATTGTCAACCTGTCAAACGAAGCAAAAGTTACATAAAATGTATCAAATGCTCAGAAGCCCCCATATCAAGATCTCTAATGAGTGTTTTGTTTGTTGCTTATATAATTGCTTTTCTGCTAGATGTCTTTTCTTAAGTTGATAATCAATTCCATTCACCCTCTTGTTGTGCTTAAACAAAAATATTGGAGTTTTATGGGTAAGTGGGTAACCAAGGTTTTCGACCTTTTGGCCGATTACTCCACGGGGTTGAAACCACCGCCATACAGACTCAAAACGGGTAAAACCCTCCCTTTTTTGGCGAGGTGTAGGAATTGAACTTTAGACCTCCCATTTAGTGAGAATAGTCACAATCGTTTTGCCACTAGGCCACCCCGAGTGGTTAAAAATAAGGAAGATGGTATCTGCTTATTCTTATAAAGTTATAATAGATAAACGTTTTAGAATTAGCAATCCCAAACGCCTTGTAACATAAAATCTAATGATACTATTGTTTTATGTATGTAGCTTAGCAGTTGATTCAGCAATGGAACAGTTTAATCTTCTGGAAGGCAACAGCTCGTTCAATGATGATCATACTATGCATAGTGATGTTCATATGACTCAGGCGGTGAATAATGGTGGAAAACAATTGGGAACCGAGGAGAAGAAGGCTGCAGTTCATGAAGAGATTAAGAAAGTGAACTTGCTTCCGGCACATAGCACTTACGCAACTCACCGGATGCGGGTTCTCAACAAAATTCTGCAGCTTTTATCTGTTCAGGTATGGGTTAAGTCATTAACCAACAAGTATTATCTATTCATTGTATATCCCAGAGCATGGCATCATCTCATTTAACATCAAATACATGAAAATTATGAACATTAGGACGTTTACCTTTGCATAGTTTGTTCTTCTTTTCCTTCAGTGTGCTCTTACGTGTAAGATGTAATTGCTTTTGGCCATAATCTTGTCGCAACACTTTTAGAGTGTAGCATGACCATAATTATTACAATAAGCTCAGGGATGTACACTTCATGTTGTTATGGAACATGGGAGATGATGGATCACAAATGCTGGTTCTGGTATTTCAGTAGAATTCATAGATTAGCAAATGCACATACACTGATAGGCCTGACATAGTTGAAGTTTTTCAGTTATACTGCCTCAAGGTAGATTGCAACTAATAAGTCAAACAGATACTTCAAGATGTTTGACCGTTGGTTTATTCTTTCCGTGCTATCTCTCATAAAGTCATAGGAGTGATTGGTTTTTATCATCACCGACTAATCAAAGTATCGAACAAATGGACTTGAGTTTTGATGCAAACCATCCTTCACCATCGTAAAAATGCCAAAAAGACAACCACTCCTCAAGGGTGGGCGGCCGCCCAGGGCCCCAAATTTTGAGAGCCCCAAAATTTACCCCATATGTTATTATTAATTTATTATATAAAAGACACAATTTTTTTTAATTATTATATAAAAGACACAATTTTTTTTTGAAAACTGTTATATGATAATACATAAATAGTTGGATTCTATATTTTTAACTTAAATTGACCAATAGGTGAAAATTATATGCATGACGTTTCATTCATAAAAACTAAAAACAAAAAAAACCTAATAAAAAGTACAAAACCAACATGGCGGTCGAAAACTCAATGATCACTTCCTCATTATCTAATATTTCCGTTTTATCATCTCATCATTTCTTACATTCATTTAACTCAATTAATGATCAATTATTATCTCTTACTCTCTTAGTGTAGTTTTAAGAACCAAACTAATTTGAGAATGATCAAATAAAAAGTATTTAAATTTTTTAGCACGTATGTGAGGTGTAATAATTTGATTCAACTTTCTTTATCATCAAAAGTAATTTTATTTGTGTATTATTTGAATAAGTTTCTGGATATTTTTTCATAGGATCTACTGTTTCTTTTGGAGCAAGTTGTCTTAAGATTTCATTGTAGATTTTGCATCAAAGAATTTCAAAAGCATGACACTCTTAAGGTAGCTACTTTGCATTATACTATTATATATGATAAAACGTCAAAACTTTTTATTTGGGTAAACTATTGAGGGTCTCACTTACATTTTGGCCCAGGGCCTCCAAATTCTCGGGGATGGCCCTGCCACTCAGGGGTGGTCTAGTGGCTAAAGGCTTGTGACTATCATCACTAAAATGTGTGAGGTCTCAAGTTGAATTCTTTCTAGGTGCAAATAACCCTGAAGTGCCACGCTGATTAGTTGGCCAAAAGGTCGGAAACTATGGTTACCCAAAAAAGAGCCCCAAAAAGACAGTATAGTTTGTACAAATAATAAGGACAGATTCTGATAGGAGTGTTGACTCTTTGACCATTGTGCCTGCTTTCTAAATGCACACTAGACATGATTCGTGCTAATATGCCAAAAATACCATGGCTGGTAAAATGGTGATTTTGGAGAAAATAGGAACATTCGTGGGGCTTTTTTTACTCCAAAATTGTACTTTCTTGCGTTGCGACTAGAGTAAGAATTGTCTATGATGCAAAGTGAAGTGAAGGTAGTTTGAAAGGTTCGATCACTCCTGGTTGTATTATGTAGTAGTTAAGATAATCAAACCAAGTGAGCTGTGGCCTGTAGCCTAATTGCATACATGGATCTCTTACAACCATTTGTTTGTGAGTTTAAATCTTTTTGAACACGTTGACATATCTCTTTGTTGACAGTTTTCGACCGAAAGGAAGTTGGATGTCCACATGCCATCCGTGGTAACTCCCAGATGCGTGTTTTATAAAACTACTAGCTTGACTTAGTGTTTGATTGTCAACCTGTCAAACGAGGCCAAAGTTACATAAAATGTATCAAATGCTAACAAGCTCCCAAATCATAAACAAAGACTATTACTATTTGTAATCGAATTTGATACATTAGTTTCTATAATATTGAAACAAATGGACATAAACTTTGTGTTCCGACTCGACCTATTCGACCTTATGAAATGAACTTAAAACTTTATTATTTCGGTTCATCACCCAACTTACTTGACTTGCATACTTTGCCACCTGTATGTTTCTTCAGATTATGGGATGATTTTGGCCTCCATACTCAGTTAACTAATTATATGGGCAATATAACTTACTAGTCAGTCTCTCCCGGCCTGGCAAGTTTAATAAATTTTAACCGCTGCTAGGTTTTTTTTGGTACTATAACAGAACTAATACGGTATTTTCCTTTTAATTCAGAGGTCTGTATCACAAGATGAGGAGCTAGAGTTGCTTTTCGCAGGGCTTTCGATCTGAACTGATTTGCTGATTAATGAGTAGTGGTCAGTTGCCTAAAATTGTGCATTCATGTTTTATTTCCCTTCATAAAGATGTATCCAACAGGTTCTGTATGTTTACCACTATTATTTAATCCAAGTCATTTTATTGCAGCCCTTGTATACACTTAACAAATCTTGTGGAATTGTACATGGAGGACTGAAAGCGAGGCATATGGCAATGATAGCCGGTGAAAGTATTATGTAGCTCGTTAAAAAACATGTTTTCGACAACATTTCTATGGTGATCATCTGTTTGGGTTTCCTCTGTTCAATGAAAATAATACCTTGTGGGAGGTTGGTTTGTGAAGTAAGTATGACACTGTATAATATTTCTAACAAGTACTTTTGCTTCTATATTAATGTTATATGGTAAGAGTGCAATACTGTGTGCTGATCGTTATTGGTCAAGAGCTTCTTGCTCTCCCGTAATTTGTCCCCCCAACACTTCCATGACTTGTTTGGTTTGCGTTTTATGCCCTGAGTAACAATTAGATTGAAATGAAGGTGGAATATAAAATTCTTGTAACTCGTGAGGTTGATTAGTTGATTGATACTTGCTTATTGAAGAACAACAGATGTGTAATTGGTGAATTGGTGGTATAACTCTCAGTTCAACGGAAGTAATTCATTCACTCTGAATAAGTAAAATTGTTTCAAAGCAGTATATATATATATGCTTGAAAGGCAGTA
>BQNB010150890.1:3395-15976 GCA_026074375.1 Tanacetum coccineum
CGTGTAATCACCTTTTCCTTGATCACTGCATTCCTCAATGGGTGAGTAGTTGCTCCATGCATCATCATTTGACTCTCCATCATGGTTCATTGATTTATCCAATTCAGCCTTGTTTCTTAGTGCTTCATCTTTTAGTTCGCAATCAACTAGTGCTTTGTACCATTCGTAGTCCTGATAATAGATTTGATTGCCTATAAGATATTGTCCAGGCAAATTTCCCCCGTTGCAGCGTCCATCCTCTTTCCAGCTACAAGTTGGCTACTCCAAACATCTATTTTTATAATTAAAAGGCTTACAATAGTGTTTAACTGGATCATGCTTTTTCCAAGTTCCATCAGGTACCTAAGGCCTTTCACTTACGCATGGTATTTTATCATTCCATTCGTAGATCCAATCATCCTTGTATTGCTCATAAGTTTTAAATCTTGGAATGTATTTATTTGGCACATCGGGGTCGATTTTAAGAAAATAGTTGAATTCGTCGAATGCTTTGCACATGCGACTTTCGTAATCGAATACGTCGGTCTCGATTCTAAAGATTTCAGCAACTTCGCTTTCATTTTCCGAGACTTCAATTTGATCATTCCAAGGCTCTCTATTATTATTGACTTCTTCATCAATCCTTCTAAAAATTCTGCCCTCTTGATCATTATTCTTGTTCTATAATTTCCATAGGGCATTCATTGTAACGTGATACATCATCATACAGTTGTCGAAATATGAGGCCAACCACTTCTTGAACTCGTTGTTGTTCAGATCCCATAACATTTCAACAACATTAGCTTTTTCCACTCTTTCGGTACATTAAAAAAATTCCGTAAGATCTTCCCAAGTAGTAACTGAACCAATACATTCTTCCCTAAACCACTTACTTGCAGCACCGGTGAGCGAAACTGGGAAAACACTAAGCCTGAGTCGGTTGCTACTGACGTTTTGTATATTGATTGGTTCGACAGAATTAAGAAACTTTTCATTCTGTTCCACCGCATCCTCTCCATTAGTTCCACTGAAAGCACCATGAGCTAATTTTTCCAAAAACCTTCCTTTTATTTCAAGGAAACTTTTTTCAACGATTTTCCCTCGTCGTTTTCTAAGATGTAGTTCCTTCGGGTAACGGTGATGTATTCCTCCAAAACAGGTTCTACGATTTTTCCTTTCATTCCTTCCCTACCTAGATCTTGCAAACAATCTCCTGAGCATAAGATGCAAATGATCAGTAGGATGTGCTCTCGTTGAGAGAGCACAAAAAATAAAACAGAAAATGTAATGCGAAAATTAGTCTGTTACTGTATCAGATGATTAATACGCCATATCCAATTGACTGAATACGCCGTATATATTGGTTGAATACAAATGCGCAGTATCTGTTATGACAGCTTAATACGCCGTATCTAATGATTTAGAGCACGCCGTAAAGGTTAATCGAACAGGATACTAATAAAACAGAAATAATGCAGAAAAAATAAATATGCAAAAAAATACAATGAAAACTAATCTAAGTTAAACAAAACTGAAAATACAAATAAAAATAAAAATTAAAGTTTTTGATACATCAAGTTTTTGATACATCAAGTTTTTGATACACAAGAATATATAAGGAGCGAAGTAAAAAGTGGCACGATTCTAGACTTCGTGGGGATAAAAACTTTAAAGTTGGGGACACAGTCTTACTGTTTAACTCGTGCTTAAAAATGCACCCAGGAAAGCTCAAATCAAGATGGTACGGACCAAACATAGTCAAAACCGTATACCCATACGGGGCATTTGAGATAACCGACAAGAATGGTTTCAACTTCAAGGTCAACGGACAACGATTAAAAAATATTACGAGGGGGTTTTGATAAAAAGGATCGTTAAGTTCTCGACCTCGAAGGCGATGCTACGTAACAAAACTAAAGAAAGGAAAAAGTCTAACTTAAAGACCAGCTGAAAGGAAAAGTGCTTTTCGGGAGATAACCCGGCTGTTTTTCATTTTATTATCGAGTATGTCTTCCCAAACATCGATACGGCGTATTCGTACCACCCCATACGGCGTATCGAATGTCTAGACGTTATCCAGTCTTTTAATTTTTGCATTTAAAAACTTTTCTGTCAGATTTTCTATACGGCGTAATCGTTAAACGAATACAACGTATTACTTAATCTAACTCGTACTTAGGATTTTTAACACAGGTTAAGATACGGCGTATATGCCTCAAACCATACGACGTATCGATTTCTTGTTCGCTTTCTAGGATTTTATTTTCTAACCAAGATACAACCGAGATAGAATTGCATTGTTTTTCTTTTTGATATAGGACCTTGCTGAGCAATGTAATGTGATTAGTGGTATGCTTATTTTCTGGAATTACTGTGTGCATGATGTTCGTGCTAGGATTCAGACGCTTTTGCGCACATAATCTTGCTCATAAACGCAACATGGAGGATCATACCGAGCAAATCTCAGGGGAGTTTCCCATTCTAATTCTTTATATTTCATGTATTTAATTTTCTATTTATACAACGAGGGCGTTGTATATCTCAAGTGGGGGGAGGAGAATTAGAACGCTTACTTATCCTTGTTTTCATATTAATATGCTTAATTTATGCCTAAATTTTAACAAAAAAATTAGCATACTTTTTGTGAAATTATTATCCACGTGACCTTGCACACAAAACCTTTAATAGATATTGTGAGGATTTAGACCTATCCGTTTCCAAACATCTAAATTCCACAAAATATGAGTGTGCCAGTAACTGTAGTAAACTTTAGAACTTGGCTTGGTATATCTATTCGAGACCACAATAATAAGTACTATGGATTTAAATAGAGTGACTTTTTTAAACTGGTAAATTTCCTGGATTACACCAAAAAGCCTATACATGTTTTATTAACTAACTACACCGGTTAGTTAACCCCCGTATAAACCCTTTGTTTACTCTAATTTTAAGAGTAAGATACCCATAGAAAAACCCGTAAAGCCATTCCTTTAGGATTAAACCCAAATGTTTCGTTACACCTTCACACCTTAACCTACCCTATTAGATTAGTCCTTAATCAATCGTTGGTTACTTTCGTGTAAAGTATTGTATTTCATGTGTCTTGAGTTTGTCTTTTCCACCTACGGTATGGTCGGGAAATTGCACAACGCAATGGTGATTTTTTATCTCTGGTTAGGTCAGTAAGTTGCACAATGCAACGGGAATGTAAAAGTAGTAGTTCGTTCGTGTATTTTTACTGCTTCGTTATTATGATTGGATATCAATTATTTAGATTTATCGTAGTCATGCGATGGTGAAATTCTACACATTAGTTTTATTTTCAGTTCTTGGTATTAAAAAAATCAAAAAATACAAAAAATACAAAAAAAGATGTATGTAGAGTATTGTTGTATTAGAGTTGGTACGTAATATAAACCAACTATGTAAAAGTATGTATAAAGTGGCAAAAGTTGCCACTAGATTTGTAATTGGGATGATTGGGAGTTGACCGTTATGGGAACGCTAACTTAGGTTGCTTTCATTGATCTATTGATCGAGATATTCTTTGAGTCTGATTCGTGTCTTCAAAAGCGTCGATTATGCCGTGAAAGAAACGTGAGTTAGTCTACCAATTTGTGTCTTTATCAAGGGATGGTCGGGAAAGTAAATAGCTACATGGTGCCTAGGACTATATCTATTTGCTTTATTTTCTTTAACAACAATTTATTTCCCTTTCCTAATTACTAACCTTAGGTTTTACTCGAATGAGGATGTGATCGAGTCATGTATGTCTATTCCGTCGTTACGGCCATGTATGTGTGATTCAGCCCCCGTGTTAGTTTATTACTTTTGGTGAAAGATTAGAAGATCCATACCCTTTATCATTCTTCGTCCTAACCCTTGGTTTTACTCAAGTTGGGGAATGAATGCAATCATGTATGTCTATTCCATCGTTATGGATGTGTATATGTGGTTTGTCGCCCCTGTTGGTTTATGACTTTTGGTGAAGATAGCCAATCCTATTCTTTAGCTTATTCAAGATGGGAGTGAGCAGTCACATGTGTCTATCCCGTCGTTACGGGTATGTATGTGTGGTCTATGTCGCCCTTTTGGAATATTGGTATCGATAGAGATTAAAAGAGTGATCAAACCCTTTAAACCTTTAAAAATAAAACCCAATTTACCTTTATAGAATTGTTACTCAGCTTTAGTGGTGGAGATGTGTATCCTTGCCAAGCCTATGATAGAATACTCGTCACGACCGAGCAATTGAGCGAATTAGTTACATGGTACCACATAGATTAGTCGAGTGATTTGAGTGTTTTCATTTTCCTATTTCGTGAGACGTTTGGTTGTGTGCTAGTAATCTAACAAGAAAAATGCTTAACGGAAAAAGTCCTAAACTTCGGTTGGGATACATTTTACAAAACTTTCTAAAGTCTACTTGAGGACAAGTAGGATTCAAGTGGGGGAATATTTGATGACATCAAATAACGTCACTTTTATAACATCAATTATTCCATGTAAATTACCCATTTGATATAGTTATTGCATGAATTAGTACTTAATCTGTTGTATTAGTTATTTGCAGTAATTATGGAGCAATTGGTGAAGATTAGCTAAAAGGCGCACATTTTGAAGCTTAAACGAAGAAATCAAGAAACCTACTAATCTGACATTCAATACACCGTATCCATCAAGAAGATACGACGTATCCGCGCCTAAACTTCACAAGAAACCATGATGACACAATCATCTATACTCCGTATCTAGAATGCACCATACGCCGTATCAGTGAAGATATACTCAATGAAGATTCTGGAAAATGACAAACATGGTCCCTACTCCAAGGAAACTCTAATACGTCGTATTAACCTCAATGGATACGGCGTATCGACTTAATTCCAGCAGTTATAAATACAAAACCCTAAACACGAGTTTCATTAAGCAATGGAGGCCATTCAAGGCTGATCAATTCAGTAACCACCAAGTTCGACTTTTAGAAGAAAGTGTCACACCCCCAAACGGGGCCTGGACAGAAACACGTGTCTGGGGGCGTGACGTCATAATATACATCACACAAGATACAAAGAACGACCTCTAAGGGTACGTTTAAAAATCCAACATCGTTGCATTAAATAAAATAGTTAAAGTTTTACATAAGTTCTTAGATAATATGCAAAAGCGAATAAAAGGTTTTAAAGTTTGACAACGATGTTAACATAGATAATAATAATAATTCTTGAAAATCGGTCCAATGCAAGGCAACACCATAAAGCAAGCAAAGACATCCACAGCTAAGCACCTGAGAAAAACATGCTAAAACGTCAACATAAAGTTGGTGAATTCATAGGTTTGAATTTAGTATTAAAAGTGGACCACAAGTTCACAGTACGCACGTGACAGTTATAACAGATACAACTTCACATAAAAAGTATTTACTGTTGCGCTAAGCTCATGACACCGAAGCTCAATTAAAAGGAAGCATATTATATGCCAAACAAGAATTAATTGCCCTAAAGGTATCTGACCAAGATCACCTAGTGAAATCCGACATGGTATATATCCGTTTATCGGGAGCCCCGTGGGTAGTGAGCGCTACTCACCCAGATAGGGATAATTAGTCCCAATAGATCTATTTACAATATTCACGCTTACTTAACCAGTACGGTCGGTTAAGCAATTGACGGTTCATGATAATTCGGGCATTAGTGGTCTATTCGCTACTTAGGCAACCTAATCAGAAAAGAAAAAAGTATAAGTATTATTCCAATAGTTTGAAAACAAGCAATGTTATATCACCAAAATAGTAAAGTAAAAGTAGTAAAACATAGGGCTATGAACTCACCTTAGCAAAAAAAAAAAAGAGCAAATTGATAATCTCGCAAGTAAAGATGATTATAGATATCAAGCCGCGACCTTAGAACAATAAACGCGTCTCATAAAGACGTGAAAGTTGCCAGAATTGACAATATGTTCATCTCCAAAAGACATACATGTGTGTTTGTTTAGTTGATTTCAAATCATGTCGGAAATAAAATTCATTTAGTTTTCGTTAAGTTTCGGCGTTATAACCAAAAATACTATTTTAGAAAGTGTCTTCTATTTTAGGAAGTTTTCTATTTTAGATGGTTTTTAGTTCGAAACGTTTAATACCGTCCCTATATTTATTAAGTTTCCATATTTTCAAAACATACTAACTAGCCTTAATCGCTTAACTTCTATGTCCGTTGCGCTAAATTTTGTACCAACTTACATATTTTAGTAACTTTCTCGCTTTTCAATCAAAATTTGTAACGCGTTTTAAATGATACTAATCAATAGGTATGTGTTACTATATGTTTCGCTAGTGTTTAGAAAGTCCAAAATGTCTAAAAGTCTCCGAAAACTCATTTTACTATTCACATCAGCACACTATTTATCCGGTTTTGTTGAAAATTGTTTCAAGTTTCATTTGGCTATAACTTGGACGTTTTAAATCCAATTTTAATGTGCGATATATGAAAAACTATCTATTCGAAACGAGCTCTCCAAAAACTACTTTTACGCATAATGAAAACATTTTTAGGTCTGACAAAACCCAAAAAATTCGGGGACAAACAAGCACTTTTGTCAATAACGAAAACACATATAATCCACCAAAACTCACAAATAGTGCCTATTAGCATAATCTCCATTCATAACTAATCCACAACAAAACCACACCTAAATCTAACCTAATCCTTTCATTTCTATTGTTGCAACTCTCATTCAACTCTCATCTCACCAAGAACATAATATTTAACTAGTGAAAACAAGGTAACATCATTATTTATAAAATCTTGTTTTATAATCTTTCAAAAATTAAAACACAACATATGGATGTATGGATCTTGAACATATAAGAAGAACATAAGTAAACCACAAAGAAAGATTCAAGACACTTACAAGAATGAAGAACAAGTAGAGAAATCACAAGATCTATACCCCAAAATAATAGATCTATAAAACCCAACAACAAATCTTGAAACCCTAACTTAGATCTTGAAGAAAAACCTTTAAACCAAAGAACCAATACTTCAAAACACCTTAGATGTTCTTAGAAATGAACTTGGAATGAGTGAATCTTGAAAGAAATCAAAACTATGGAAAGTATATGTATGTATGTGTGTGCCGTGAGCAAGAGGAGAGAAAAAGAGAGGGAGAGAAAACAATTTTTGAGGCTATGAAATGAATGAAAACCCTAAGTTCTATCACAAGGTATTTATAGGACATGAAGTAGGGTTTAGGGGACTCAAAGCTTGCACACATAATGAAAACCAAAGGGCTAAGTGGTGTGCCCCCCCCCCCCCCCCTGGGGGGGGGGGGGGGGGGGGGGGGCCAACACACACCATGACTGTGTGTGTGGCTTGGGTTCCGGACGCACACTAGAAAAAGAAGAAGGTTCAAGCCTTGAAAACTAACTATCTAGCCATTTGAAATTAATCAGTTCCCTATTGCTTCCCTAGTGGAGAAGTGGTCTAGCTTGCCATTGATAAAGACAAGGGTCTTACAGCACCTTGCATGCTTCAAAAACATTCCTTTCTATGAATGTGATGGTGTCTTATTTTTTTTGAAAATTCAAATAGTGCGCCGCATAAAATGATGCTCTTTGATTTATTTAAGTGTGTGTATGCGTGTGTTTTGAGTAGAGGGGGAGGGATGAACAATTTTTTTGACTTAAGAACATGATATGGACGATAACTAAAGTTTACACGAAAAGATTTCGAGTTTTTGGGGTTCCCTTAGGTCAAAAACGCAAAAGAAGCAATTTAAACGTTAAAGCGTAAAAATAATTACCGGAAGTGATCGTAAACTACGAAACACTTAGTAAAGATAAAATAACTTATATAATATCTAACTTAATCAAAATCCAAAGTCGGAAAGCGTCCAATGACATTTTTCAGATTTACGCGGGTTAAATTCTCGGTAAACTACCGGATTCAAACGTAACGTATAAAAGTAAAAATAATTGTCGGAATGTTATAATATTGACCTAAATTTTTTGGGGTGAGACCTTTTGTATATGGTTAATCTGAACAGGTATATCTAGTAATCTTGGTACTCAGCTCTGCAAGCAATTAAGTGGGTTTATCTGGAATATTACTTGAAGAAAACCTTGGACTATTTGATTGACTTATACTGGTTTATCTTAAGTGTTGGAGGTTACACTGATGCAGTGATGTGTCGTTGTGTTGGTGTTATTTTATGTATCAAGTTTTACTATTTATTTTATGCCGACTATACCTAAAAACAACACTTTAACGGGCAGTGTACCTGGTCAGATGGAGTTTCGTGGTAAGTATGGTGTCGTTAAAGACTATAGCTGAGAATTCAGTTTTAACAGATTCGAGGTCGAAAACGTCTACATTATCCCAGATCTTACCATACGTAGCAGTTTCCCTGTATTCACTTCCAACGCCTACGAGGGCTTTTCTTACCTCAAGCCCGATATACTCTTCCATAGTAATGTTGGGATCGTCCATTTTAACCTATAATAAATTGACTAGGAAAGATAACTGTTCAATAGGTTAAATACGCCGTATTCTGTGAATGAATACGCCATATTGATGATAGAGTCGAATACGCTGTATTGTTTGAAAAAAATTTTATACGCCGTATCCAATAAATTGAATACGCCGTATTCAGTATTCGACTCAGAAAATTATAGCGGACTTTAATAATGCAGAAAAATACACAAACACACAATATGCAAAAATATACAATGGACAAATCAAACGCACAAAAACAAATACAAAAATATGCAAATTAATCTAAACTAAACTAAAACACTAATAAATAATTATTAAAACAACTCCATCCCTGGCAGCGGCGCAAAAAACTTTGATGTGTTCATTGTGTAGGTGTTATTTTATGTATCAAGTTTTACTATTTCTTTTATGCGACTATAACCAAAATAACACTTTAGCGGGCTGTGTACCCTTGTTCAGATAGAGTTCGTGGTTAGTAGGGTATCGATCATAAGAGTGAAGAGCATTATATATAAATCTATCAGTATTTTAGTTATCTAAGATAAACCTAAAACTAATGCAAAAGGGGGGTTTCAGCCTGAGAGACTGGCACGGTTTTGTTTATCTAACCTAAGGTTTTTTATGACAACGTAAGCAATAAATACTACAACAAGAGATTAACCAAACGATATAGGATCGGTCAAGAACTAATGTAAGGAAAAACGATCAACCATGAATAATCGTATAAAATGCAGGTTTGTTTAATAGTGCAATGATTATACCTTATCTCAGAAAGGAATATCATTCTAGGACTTGGTGGTACTTCTTCCTAAGACCCAGAACACGCTATAGTCATCACAATTTGACGCTATCCGCATAGTATGCATTTGTTGTTTATTATCAACACTCTAGGTGATAATAATGATGCTCTTACTAAAAACCCCTTACTGTGGAGACTTTACATAAATTACTGCTTAACGGCCTCTTATATTCTACTAGGTCTTCTATCCGAGATCTTTACAATGGAATAGAACGTAACTCGTTGATACCAAGGCCACCTTATGGCTCAACTAAGCTCACTAAACTAAAGGTAAAGATAGGTCAATATTTGTGATCCTATGATTCTAGATATATAAATTGCGATATGGAGAGCTATCCCGGACTCTTAGCCTATGCCCAAACAACACCGAAGTTGCAGCGCATTAAATATGTAGGATTAGACCCAATTGAATGATAGGTCGCATACTTAAGCACATAAACAAGTATCATGCGGTAAACATAATCAATAAATCAACGATAAAGTAAGCAATCGATATAAACAAACCAAACATTAAACCTTCATAAACATGGCTGATACCTAAAGGTATCAACCGATAGTCATTGTAAAAATACACACAATTTCATATATGGACGATTAAAGAAAAGAAACCTTAACCGAACGCATATTTGGTTGCGCGAAGATTACAAGAGTTTTCCTATGATCTTGAGGCTCTTTTATGATCTTCTATGCTCCTTTATTCGTCTTTTGGTCGACTTGGTAGTTTAGGGATTCACTTGCATACCTAAAACTGAGTTTAGGGTCTTGTATTTATAAGGTCTAGAAATAGGTTGATACGCCGTATCGGGCGATGTGGGATACGGCGTATTGGGGATTTCTTAGAGTAAGGACCATGTTTGATATCTTCTAGAATCTTCATATACTTAATTTAGGATATGATGTATAGATTCTTCTAGATACGGCGTATAGCTCTTCAGTTCTTCATGGTTTCTTGTGAGGTGTAGGTACGGATACAGTGTATCTTCCTTGATGGATACGACACATTGAGGTAAAAACCAGCTTGTTCTTCTTCATTGACTAAAGTATTATACACGGCGTATCGTTGATGTAGATACGGCGTATTCTTCAAAGTCAGGCATTGATCTTTTGATTTGTCAAAGTATTGGATACGTCGTATAGGTCTAGAATAATACGGCATATTGGCTGTCAGATCAGTAGACTTTCTCGAACTCTTCATTTATGCTCTAAAATGCGTACCTTTTAGTATAACTTCACCAATTACTCCAATTACTCCATAATTACTGCAATTCTCAAATACAAACGATAAAGTAACAATTCTTTGTAATAATTATACTAAATGGGTTATTTACATAGGATAAATGATGTTATAAAAGTAACGTTATTTGATGTCATCATAGACGAAAACCTAGGTTGTATGAAATTTTATATGTTAAATCCTATAGTTTAATTGTTAATTGGTCGTTTTCAATTGATTAATTAAAAGTTAATTTGTTATCCGTGATGACAACACACAAGTTTATCATGGATAAGATATATGATATAATTCATGGTTAATTGTTAATTGTTTGACATGCAAATTCGATGATTAAGATCATAAAAGTTGAATTTTTTTTAGTTTTTCGGATTGTTTGACACACGGTTACTAAAATATTCATCGTACGTCGAAATTTTTTGAAAATTTTATGGTAGATCCACAAATCAGTAAGCTACAACTTTGTAGGTTACTGCAAAAGTTGGGGAAGACCCTAGCTATGTCCTGACGAGGACTAAAGTTGATTGATTTTTTTAATCAGCTTTTATGTGTTATGTGGTGTATATTTATTTATGGCTTACGCAATCGATTATATCGATGTATGTGACCCGATTCATTCGAAGAATGAGCCTTATATAAATATATACATAGTTTAATTATTTGATAATTAGGATCATCGTTAGTATTTACATGTGTTAATTGTTAAGTGTTTTAAATAAATGTTATGTGTATTAGTTGTTTATATTTATTTGTTTTTAAAAGTTTTTGACTTATGTAAAAACAAAAGGGTTTTTAAAAAAATAAAATATAAACATGACTAATAATTATGAAATAAATTTTATTATAAACTATTAAATGCGAAGTCTTATGAGTTACTTGGGTGTGGTTATTTATAATGTTAGGGCTCATACATTTACTTCTCACGACGAGACTTGCAATTTAATAAGTTTATAATGTGTTTTAAATCAAAGATTGAATTTTATCAATGACAAAATTTGCAAAAGTACTATTTATTTGCAAGGCATATCACCAAGGGTTTGAGGTTTATATGCTCTGTAAATCCCTGATATCTTGAAATTATTTAGGAAGCATGAATGGTCTAAGTTTTGAATGGTTTTTAATCATTCTTTAATCTTTTCACGCGATAAAACAAGAAGTCTTTAAATTTGGAAACACGTTGAATCGTCAATTTTTAAGGTAACACTTTTTATACATGAGATGTATAGAAAATAAGTGGCACCGTAATAAATAACTTAATTGAGTAAAGTTTTTATTAAAATTTATGATACGAAGATGTATGCATGCTTCTTCGTACATATTTGCCACGTCAAATATCAATACCCTTTTCAAATAAGTTGTTGCCATCCAATTTGAAAAAACACGTGCATTTACCTTTTACATTACGTGAGACGTAGTTAGATTGCAAACCCAAGGTGATTATACACTTTTCGTGAGATGTTGGTGTTATATAATCACAGTTCTTGATTGGATGACTTAATTGAGGTAATCTGGTGAGACCTTATGCTTAAGGCGTATATGGGATAAAACATGCTTACTAGCATGTTAAAGTAATAAAGTAAGTCCCATATTATTCTTGGAATTGCTTCGGTGGCAATTATTGATCGTCAATTACCTTTGGAATACACCATTGCTAGCAGATCAACTGATGTGATGGTGGTATGTCAAGTTGGATCCTAGGCCTTAGAATTTTTTTTATATATTTAAACATGGGTAGTTAATTTTCTTTAAGGAGTATTATCGAAAATACTAAAATCTTGAACTTAATATGTTTTGTAGATGGCACTATCTTTCTAAAACATAAACCATTCAATTTCATGTCGATGTTTGGAAGAAAAAAATATTTCTGGTTTAAATTTCAATGATTGGTTTCGTTCACCTAAGCTGGTCTTGAGAGTAGAAAAGAAACTGTCTGTCATTGAATAACCTATTCCCTCTGCTCCGCCTGCCGATTCCACAGCTCAAGTATTTGCGTAGTGGAATGCGTTTTATGATGCTCATAATGAGGATGCTTGTCTTATGCTTGGAATTATGACTCCCAAACTACATAGACAGTTTGAAA
>BQNB010150891.1:0-15976 GCA_026074375.1 Tanacetum coccineum
ATATATATATATATATATATATATATATATATATATATATATATACTAATAAAAGAAAAGGAAAAATATTTTTGTATTTTTGTTTTTTTTATAAAGAAAATAACTCCACAAGGAAGGATCTTCAAAACACTAATTGTCAAACTTCAAAACGACAAAAGCTTTCACTCCTCCCCGGCAGCGGCGCCAAATTGAGTGACAATAATATAAAATTTAAAGAACAAGTAATTTAAAGACAAAAATTAAAATTGCAATTAAATTAAAAAGACAATATATTAAAAGATGGACAAATTTTTGATATTACAAGTTGTCGCTTTTACAAAAAATTCGACTTCGTATAAATGAGCTATACTAGGGTATTTATACTAAAAGTCTTCATAGCTTTGTGTGTTTCTTCTGAGAGTGGCTTCAAGGGTGTGTTTTTGTTGTGAGAGGGGAACCCAAAGTAATCTTGGCCTTCCATTTTTCTTGTTGCCCAATCTGCTTAATCACAGCCCTCCATTCCTTGTATTTTTTTCTTGAACCAATAAACTTCAAGGGGATTGCCAACGTGTATGAGAGGTGGGGAAGGGTGGAGAGTGATGGGTTTGGACTGGGGTTGCAGAGGTGAGGGTTTTGGGGGAGGGTAAATAGTACCCTTTTGGTTTTGGCGGGCAAACAGGTTGCTCAGTTTTGTTTTTATAAAAGGAAAGGTTTGGGTAGTTGTCACAAAGAGCCCCTCACTTTGTATTATATGTTTGCGGGCATAGTCCCTATAGTGGAGAAAGTTTAAAGGTTTAGGCAGAAAATACCCTCCAATGTGTATATTTTTATTACACGTGAAGTCCTTGGGATATAACAATGTTAAGTGGTTAAGTGGTTTTGGGCTTAACAGCCGTTAAGTGGCTTTGGGCTTTTTTTACTAATGGGCTTATCCGGCCCATTATGTATTCTTCGGTGTCAGCTCCGGTTTTGATCGTTGACTTTTCTGGGTTTACTTTGTCTTTGACTTTTGTTGACTTTGGCTACGATTTAACTTTGGCTTTTCCACGCTTTTCCACTCCGTGCCCGGTTTTGTCGTTTTGGCTTGATTTTTCATCCTTTTCTCGGATATCTGCTTCCTGCAAAGTATAAATGAAAACATACAAATACAATGTATTTTTGGTCATTTCAGTCCGATTTTAAAGGTCAAAGGTATGTGTAATTAAGCACATACCAAAATCCCCCATACTAAACTATTGCGTGTCCTCACGCAATGCTACAAGTAAGCACTTAAGAAAACTAAGACCCTCAATCCTTCTCGACTAATAACCTCAAAAAGTAGCGAAGTGTTCGTCAAGGGGAAGTGAAGAATCATAAGTTTTGAAAAGCCCCGTCTTTATCATTTTTAAATACACACTTATTCCTACACATATTTTTTTATTTTTCATATTAAGCAACTAACTAACTTATTTGAATTTCATTATTTTATAACTTTAAGGGATCATAGAACAAGATGCATTTCGATCCGAGAATGCCCCAAAAAGGATAAATTCATCGTCCCCGACTTTTCACTTATTCCAAACCAAGCTTAAAACGAAATCACAGTTAAATATTAGTTAAGATGCTAACACTACTCATATTTGCAACTTGTGAACTTTTCACTCCCGACAATTATTATATATTAGGTGAATGTGCTAATTTCGAATTTCAACTATGGATCAACGTTTTGCAAAATACTATGCTTCACGTTCCACCCGAGAATAATGAGTTTGAAGGCGAGATCATCCCATGTAGCGAATTTTCACGAACGCTTAGCCTAAAAGTTAAGAAACAAGCTAGAGCTTAACACGCTCGATCGAGTTAAATTTTACTCTTATTCTCCCCACAGAGGGATAGTATCGGGACTCACGGACCTTCGGTTTCAAAGACTCTTAGGATTCCCGTATATACATAGCTTATTTAGAAAAACTTAAAATAAAAATAGTCTTATGTTCAATAGCTCATTTTTAATTTAAGAAAAGGAGATTTTCCATATATTTATTAACTCACGTTTACTACACTTAATACAATTATTCATTCTTAAGGAAATCCTCGACCTTTTAGAAGGCTGCAACATCGGTTGTGAGCCGGCAAGATGCATCAAACTTTTATCAGTCTCGAATTATTATTCTTACTATGGGTTCTTTAGAAGGCTGCAACATTCAGTTGTGAGCCGGCAAGGATTGCAAACAAATCTTTTTCAACCCACAGTTTATAATTATTACTCATTTTTTTCATTTTTTTAGAGACATATAATTACCATGATATAGAGAAAATTTTTGTTTTAGAGAATTTAAGTATAAATTTGAACTAAAATTATTGATATCGATTATGCTTCAAAAATTGTTGATTTAAGTTTAATTTTCAAAAATAGCACGTATTATTAGTCCGGTTAGAAGCTTATGGGAGAAAAGCCACAAATTACATACATGAGCTCTTAAAATTTCCAAATAATCCTTGTTTAGCACCCAACTCATACTAACTCTATCATTTTTTTGTTCTTCTAGTGATCGCTTTGCTAAAGTTAAGGAACAAGATAGAGATCACAACGCTCGATCGGGTCTCAAATTTACTCTTATCTACCCAGAAGGAGACTGTCAAAAATGTATAACAAAAAACACTTTTTAAATTTTTTTCATTTTTTTTGGTATTTTTCAAAAAATTTGTGGTAAAAACGGGATTACGTGAAAACAACGACTGCAGGGCATAATCCAAATCGAAGCATTCCCCCCCCCCCTCATACTAAGACTAAACATTGTCCTCAATGTTTTACGAAGGGTCTCTACGCAAATCTAAAGCCGTTTATTAAGTATGCTAATAGATAAACGTTAGTCGATAAGATTTGGATATCGGATTCCCAAAATGAAGCTGAGGATGTGAAGCTCTTGTGATCGAAGGACAAAAACCGCGAGCACGAGAGGCTTCAAAAAATCCAGGACATCCTGGACAATACAACACAAAACACCAAACACGGAAAAGGAAAAAGCGAGCCTCCTCACACAACAAAAAACACTTATTCATTACTACCATACTACTACTACTACGACGATGGTAATACTAGGATAAGCATATGTTGCCACCCATGAAGGGCTTGTTTTAGGTCACTTAGCTTGACCTAATCCCCCATACTTAAGCTTGTCAAGGGGGATAGAAGTGGAGACACAAAACATCCAAGACTCGGATGTCCTCTTGGTAAGAACAAGGAAAAATCTCCATCGGGCTTTCAAGAATTTTGGTGACTTTGAAAGCTTTAGTGCCTCGATGAGGTAATTCCGGGAGAAGAGAGGTATGAACTCTTTTAGAAGTGAGAATCCCGGGGTTGAAAACTTTTTCCTCATTTTCGGATGAAAACGAGAGTAAAGCTCCTAGTCCGGGAACTTCTTTGTAGAAAGGGAGTTCATAAAGAGGAAGATTAAAATCCTCAAGAATTAAAGAAGCATTAGTGGTCTTCTTTACATTCTTATCCGGTGTTGCAAAGTTGGTGACTTCAAAGAGGTTATCATGAATGAGTATACCCGGATTAAATACCTTGTCCTCGTTGTTGGTCGAAGATAAAGCATTAACCTCGGAAAAATCCTCATAGAAAACCGAGTCACACTCGGGGAAAGGAAGTAAATCACTTTGTAAAATACCGTATAACACTTCACTTCATATAACAAACCACGAATCGATCAAGAAAATAGATAAAGAAAGTGAGTTGATTTAGAGAGAATTATCTGGTTCAAAGATACCATCATCCCATAATGGTGGGGATGAGTAATCAAGATCATCATCAACATCATCATATAATGGCGGAGATGAATAATCGAGAGCATGTTCATCGGTGAACATCTCGAGAATGGTATTAATAAGATCATTATCGAGAGAATAGTTTGCTAATGGAGATTGAGTAAGCAAAACATTCACTTCTTTAATAACGTCGCAAAGAGTCATATCATCATTCCCATGAAAATGATTCACTATTAGCGAGTTCATCGGCGCACTCCTCAGGAATAGTAACAACTAGATCGTCCATCCGTGGAAACGAGTCACTACGAATAACTTCGAATTCCTTCCTCGCTTCCTCCCAAATTAATTCACTTTCCTTCAAAGGAGATAAGTGTGGAGAAGGAGACGTGGGTACTGCTACGAAATGGATTTTCATGAGACAGAGGGAGATCTTTGTTTATCAGATTTATCAAGTTCTCAATAATGTCCTTTTCCTCCGATCATAAAGATAACATCATTAACTTCCGGTGAGTTAAATTGGTATGAGTAGAGACAAAGAAGTGGGATTGTCCACTTCGATGATATTTTTGCAAACAAATTTTTCATGAATTCTCATGTGAAACCATTATTATAGCAACAATCATGTATGAATGATTCTGAATGAGGTTCGTTTGAATAGCTTGAAGTGTCCATTTCTCATGTTCAAGAATTAGTCTTCATAACCAGTAACGAAGATCATTTCTTCTCCATGAACGTCAATCAAAGCACGAGCGGTCCGTAAGAAAGGTCTACCCAAGATGAGGGGGACACGAGGATCGCTCTCATAATCAACAATGACAAAATCAGCGAGGAATGTGAACTTTCCAACTAGAACAAAGACAATCTTTGGCAATTTCTTTCGGAGTGCAAATATCACGGTTAGCTAGTTCAAGAGTCATTTGGGTGGAAATAAGCTCGGGTAATCCTAACTCTTTCCACACCGAGAGTGGCATCAAGTTGATGCTAGCACCTAGATCGGCTAGGGCTTTGCACTTGAGCTCACTAAAACCACACGGAATGAGAAATTTCCCAGGGTCACCTAGCTTTTCGGAAGCTTCTTTAGGATAACCGCTGAGCAATTTTCACCACTAACGTTAATATTTGCCCATACAATAAGCTCTCCTTATTGGGAAAGGAGGAGACCTTAAGCATCTTTTGATATTTTCGGGTAAGAATTAATGCATCGGACAAGAATTATATCTTGATATGAATCTGTTTAAAACATTGCCAAAATTTGGTGTAATTTGAACATCATCCTTTCTTTTTGTTTCTCTTGGTTCATTCTAGACGGATAAGGGATATTGGGAGAACGAGAATCCCTTGTATGAATCACAAAGTTTCTTTATTTCAGAGGTTTAGCTTGTTGGACGGAAGGAGGTGGGACCTTGATGGTAAACTCGGAGTTATCCTGGTCCGTTAAAATCTCCTCTTCACGTTCATCCTCCTCCGGATTTATGAATGGAGGAGGGATAGGAACGGAAGGTCCATCAAGAACAAGACCACTTCGAGTGGTAATGGCTTTCAATTCACCTTTTGGGTTAGCAACGGTGTTGCTCGGGAGAGATCTCGTACCCGAGGTAGAAGCGGTATTCATTTTGATAAAGTTACCTAGCATACTTTCAAGCCTTTGATTCGAAGTAGCCAAGTTGTTCATTTGAGTTTGCATTGAATTGATCTTGTTTTCATTAATCCTGATGTAGTTTGTTAATCTTGCGGTAAAGCAACCGAGGATGGGTAATAGGGGCTTTGATAATTTTGACCTAATTCTGATTATGATTAGCACCTTGGAAAAACTGATTTCTACCCTGATTGTTACTTTGGTTGTTTCCCTGATTCCGGTTTTGATAAGGCTGAACCTGGTTGTTTTGATTTTGATTGCTTCGGTTTTGATTTTGATTCACATTAAACCCTGGTGGTCCGAGATAATTGTCCGAACGATAGCTAAGCAGATTGCGGTTACCTTGAGGTTGGTAGGAATTACCACCTTAATTGTAGGCTCCCACAGCATATACATTCTGATTTTGGCCAACGGTGGCTGGACAATCATTGTAAGAATGAGGACCACCACAAGTCTCGTAACTCGGTGTTACGGTATTAACTTGTTGGTTTGTTTGAAGCATTCTTGTTAAGTTCCTATTCATCTCTTTCATTTGAAGCTTAAGGGACGCTATTTCTCTAGGATTAGAAGAAGTGATAGAACCGATGACTCATCTTTGATGAGCGTAAGTATCCAAACATTTGATGGCGGATCATATATTTCGATGAGATCATACACACTTCGTGGCGCCTTCATAAAGGTCCCGCCGTCAGCTTTATTGATAGTATCACGATGCCATTAATGTTATCCGTATAAAGGTCTATGTTGAGTCACGGGTAACATGTTGTGGTTAGGACATCGATCAATTGAAAGCTTATAACGTTCCCAAGCTTCGAATAACGACTCATCGGGTCTTTGACGGAAATTTGTAATATCATTTCTCAACTTGGTCACCATAGAGGGTGGGAAGTATTTTTCCGAGAAATATTTTTGGCATTAGGGTCAAAAGAGTTGATAGAATATCCTTGGCAAACGATCAACATTCGTCCGGCACGATCTTGCAAGGAGAAGGGAAGAAGATGTATGACGAAGGGCCGTCATCGAAGACCCGCATATCACTTTCTATGCTTTGGTGACATGCAAAAATTTGTCGAGATGCTTGTTGGCATCATCACCCGGTCCGCGAAATGGACACGAATTTTAAACTTGTTGAATCATGTCATTCTTAAGTCCAAAAGTCGTTGCTTGAATTGCAATCGGAGCAATTGGTCCACCTCGACCATCTAAAGACGGTTGGCACAACTCCTCCATAGTCTGGAGGTCGGGAACTGGTAAACCAACTCCTCCGGCGGGAGGTGGTCCGGCACCACCGGCTTCATTAGCGGCCATGTTAACTACGGGGAGGATTCTCAAAAGGTTCTTCTTTAACAAGATTAAAAGGTCCAACAACTACCGTGGGGTTGTTGTTGTTGACGGTTTTGAATTTCGAGATTGAGAACAAATCGCATGACTTTAAACTATAAAAAGAAATTTACACTAATTGTTTTTTTGGTTTTTTTCACAATTTTTCACAATCTATTTTAATAACGGACAACGAGATAAGACACTTAAACCTAATAATCAACAAGCTTCACGGTAGCTCTTTAAAAGAATTAACTTTTAAAGGTGAGTCGTACGTCGCTAGTGACACAAAAGGTAAGTTTTTGATTCTTTATGGTTCGTGGAACTTATAAATGGGATAATACTTTTCAGATTGAAGTATAATATGTTTTTTTTTTTTGGTGTTTTCTTTTACCAACTTGATATTTTTATAGATAATTAAGGACAATTTTTTTATATATTTTTGATTTTTCTTATTTTTTTTGGTTTTTTATATATATAAATATACTAATAAAAGAAAAGGAATTTTTTTTTATGTATTTTTGTTTTTTTATAAAGAAAAAACTCCACAAGAAGGATCTTCAAAGCACTAATTGTCAAACTTCGAAACGACAAATGCTTTCACTCCTCCCCGGCAGCGGCGCCAAAAATTGATTGATAGATTTATTAACCCTTAGTGAATATATAAATATAAATATATAAAAAGGATAAAAATCCACAAAATCAATGAAACCGGAAGTAGTATATGATGTTCCCGGGTCGTAGTCCCAACGAGGAGTGAATTGGAAAGTCGAAAGTCGGTTTGATATTTGATGTTTGAATGGAAAAAGCTTTGGACTTGGTTTTTCTAATTAAAATGCAAAAACAATTAAGGAAAACCTAAGAACGAAAGCTAGGATGATTTAAACCTAAAACTTAGACGGAAATGTAAAAAAACGCGAGTTTTAAAAAAACTAAATTATTAAAAACTAAACCCTAAATGATTTTTTAGTTTTAATAATCCTAAATTACTAAATTAAAAGAAATTTTAAAGAAAATCCTAAAACGAGAATGTTTAAAGTTGAAAAACGAAGAAAACGAGAACGGGGATCGAATCCCGTTCTTTAAAAAGTGAAATTTTGCAAAAATAAACCTACGAAAGCAATTCTATTTTTCCTAGATACTATATGATAAAAGAAAATTTTCAAAAAAAGAATTATATTTTTTTGACTTTTTTATAATTTTTTATGAATTAAAAATGATTTTAAAGAAAATAAAAGATTAAAAATAGTAAACTTAAATGAAAAATTCTGAAAAAATAAGGAAAAGTAGATTGAAGGATGCTGGTTCTATGAAAAATAAAAGCTGGAAAAGAAAGCTTATAAATAAGCTGTAAATAAGCAAAACGAGCTTATTAGCTTAAAAGGAAAAAAATGACTATAAAGATTTAATTGTGCAAATAAATGTTGGATGAGCTAATGGAGCAAAGTGGTTAGTGTGTTTTTGTGGTGTGTCATGGGTGCAAAAGGGGGAGGTCCAGGGTTTGAGCCTGGGCCTCTCTCTTTTTATAAAAACTTTTTTTTTCTTTTTTTTTTAAAAAAAAACTTGTAAAACACCAAAAAATAAGCTAATTAAAAAAAAGCAATATTCTTGAAACTTAGGAATAAGCTGAAAAATAATCACAAAAGGGTGGCAGTTATGAGCTTATTTAACACTAAGTCCTAAGGTTCACTAAACTAGCTTAAACTGTTAAGGCAATAATGGACAAATAAGCAATGGTAATTCAAAAATAAGCAAAACCAGATTATAACCTAAATTTAATAAGCAAAATGGCACAAAATTAAGTTAAAAAGAACAGGCAAATAAGGCAGGAAAGCTAGAAAATAAGTAAAGGCAGAATGACAATTTTTAAACAAGTACCTAACTAAGCTAAACTAAGGGGGAAAATAAGCACAAGAGAAGCACCAATAAGCCAAGACAGACAACCTATACTACCTAATAAGCAAATTTAAATAAAAATAAGCACAAAAGAGACAGGAAAATAAGCAAAAATATCAAATTAAGAAATAAGCCAAACCTGCATACCAAACAGTCAAAAGGGCTTAAATTTTAAGCATTAGAGGGACTTTTAGGCTTAGTGAGGCATATGGTCTTAAAGAACAGCTTAAGGGGTTCCTAAAAAAGCTAAAATATAAACTAATCTATCTTAGGAGGGCCAAGAAAAAAGGGCTAGAAAAATGGGTGCTAGCACCAGGGGGGCTTTGTGGCTTTAAGAGGACAAAAAGCAAGCTCAAGAATAAGCTGCAAAATAAGCTCAAAAAGAAGAGTAAGGTTAAAAAAGACTTAGAGTGGCTCAAAGTGAGCTTGCATACCAAAAATTAGAAACTAAAAACAAAAATAACCATCTGATATTTAGGATTTAAAAATGGGCTATTTAAACTAAAGACTCTATACTAAAAAATTTGACAGATTGATTAAGACACAAAAGCCAACTTAAAAATAAAATAACCTACTGCATTGACACTAAAAAAAGGACTCAAAACAAGACTCAAAACAAGTTTTAAAGAACTTAATCTAATAAGCCCTTTGAATCAAATCTGTCACCACAGATTCAAAGGAACTTTTTAGAAAAACACTTAAAAACAAATTTTAAACTTAAAGAACCTTGAAATTCAGTAGCAATCAACCTAAGAATGCAGGTTAAAGTTCATCAAATGACCCATATGTTTTTTTTAACATCAATTGACACCACTTTTAATCCCTTCACTCCCAAACACCCCTTTACCTTTTGAAAACTAAGTTTTAAACTGAATAAAAAGGATTTGAGTTAAGAGATTTGAAAACAGATAAGTACAAACAAATATTGAGCAAGAATAAGCTAGAAACACACAAGAATAAGCACTATAATAAGCAGTATGAAATAAGCAGTTTTCAAGCAACTTTGGCAGTTTTCAAGTAAAACTTAAACAAAAGGCAAATAAGCTTAAAATAAAGACAAAAAGCATTAAACACATATAAATAAGCAAGAAAAAAGCATGAATAAGCAGATATTAAGCTAGCTACAGTAAAAATGCAAAAATGTAAAAAGAAGGCTTACAAAGGGTCCTTTGCTTTTGGCAAGTGAATAAGCTTTCAAAAGCTTAAAAACCAACCTAAGTGCTTACCATAAGCTCTAAACCAAAGGCCATCCTTAATTTACCTTGCTCCAAGCTTCTTTATGATGATTTTTTTTGGTATTTTTTTGGATTTTTTGAGTTTTTTGACAGAATTTGAAATAAACTTCAAAACAAGCTTTGAATGATTCCAAAGCTTATACAAATAGCTTAAAATAGTATTGAAAGAACAATGAAGCTTAATTGACAAAAATTAAGGAAAACTTGTAAAGTGCATAAAAATAAATGACAAAGTAAATTAAAGACAGAAATTTAAATTGCAATTAAATTAAAAAGACATATATTAAAAGATGGACAAGTTTTTGATATTACAAGTTGTTGCTTTTTACAAAAATTCGACACACCTGAAATGAAACTATACTAAGCTATTTTATACTAAAACCTTAGCTTCTTGAGCTCTTCGTTGATGTGTTTCTTGTGTTTTCTTTGTGAGAGAGTTCCCAAGTCATTCTTAGCCATTGGATTGCCTTTGTGCCCAAGTCAATAAATCACGACCCTTGATTTTCTTTGCCCAATAGTGTCTTCTAGGATTGCCAAGCTGTCTTGTTGCCATGTGGGGGTGGGGAAGGGTGGTGGTGATAGGTTTGGACTAGGGTTGCAGAGGTGAGGGTTTTTGAGGGAGGGTGAATAATTACCGCTTGTTGGTTTTGGCGGCAAACAGGTATTGCTACGTTTTGTCTTTATAAAGGAAAAGGTTTGAGTAGATATCACAAAGAGCCCCTCCACTTTGTATATATTTTTTGCATGCTATAGTCCCTGTAGTGGTGAAAGTTTAAAGGTTTAGGCAGAAAATACCCTCCAATGTGTATATTTTTATTACACGTGAAGTCCTTGGGATATAACAATGTTAAGTGGTTAAGTGATTTTGGGCTTTTGAAATTAAAAATGGGCTTAAAGTCTTCATTAAATATACTTATGGGCTTATCCGGCCCATTAGATGGGTTCGAGTGGGCCCATTAAGTATTCTTCGGTGTCGGCTTCGGCTTCGATCATTGACTTTTCTGGGTTGACTTTGATTTTGACTTTTGTTGACTTTGACTTCGATTTGACTTTGCCTTTTCTACGTTTTTTTTTTTTTTTTTTTTTTTTTTTTTGTTTTTTTCTTTTCCACTCCGTGCCCGGTTTTGTCGTTTTGGCTTGATTTTTCGTCCTTTTCTCGGATATCTGTTTCCTGCAAAGTATAAATGAAAACATACAAATACAATGTATTTTTGGTACGTTTTTGGTCATTTCAGTCTGATTTTAAAGGTCAAAGTGTGTAATTAAGCACATACCAGCTGCCAACAAGGAATATAATTACTGCTGTTTGAGAAAACGTGTGATGTTGTATTCGT
Source organism: Tanacetum coccineum (assembly GCA_026074375.1). Classification (NCBI taxonomy): domain Eukaryota; kingdom Viridiplantae; phylum Streptophyta; class Magnoliopsida; order Asterales; family Asteraceae; genus Tanacetum; species Tanacetum coccineum. Next base: position 11,148 of record BQNB010150891.1, read on the forward strand.
TTGTTATTAGGACAGTAAGGTTTAACCTAGAGAAGAAGCCGATACTTGGACGTGAAGGTTCGAAGTGTCGTCCGAGAAAGAAGTTTGTACTGGCCGTGTTATCCGATAAGCAGTTAATACTGTTAGTTCTATTCGATATCAGATAAAACATATTTTTGTTCTCGGTGACCAGGAGATCTCGAACAGATAGTAACAAACAGATTAGAAGATTTTGATTTTTGGGTTTTCTTTTGGGATGGATTTGGATCTCGGACATAACTATTTTTCAAATAGTTTATTCATATTGATTTTATGGCTCGGATTGGAGATTATTTGAAGAAGTGATTTACGGAAGACAGTTGATTATTACTTTAGATTTGATATTTGAAGTTTTGGGGCACAGGTGGCGTGTCTTATCAAATCTTAAAGTTGTGGTTGATTTTAAGATAACATGTTCGTGCATAAATGTGTTTGACGAAACTTGTCAAAATCTAGCAAAAGTGTGTGATTTTTCTTATAGGTGCTCAATGTTCACATTTGCTATCACTTAGTATGTGTCTCATAGAAGATGAGGATTTTGTCAAGAGGTTGCGGTCTACTTATATTTCATAGATTTATTTATAAAGTTTTGCCGTCACGTGGAAGTGCAAGACAAAGACAAACGAGTTTGGGATATCTACTTCTTTAATCAAATACGTTATAAACTCTATTTTCTTCATCAGTGATCACAAACATAGAGCCTTTACATAGTTCAAGATTCACAGAAGATGGGTAAACATATGGGTTTCAGTGGAAGCTTATAGTTTAAATGTTTAACGATCTTACATGCACCACTTGAGGTGAAGTGATTACAAGTTGCCATATCTTCCAGAAGAACCCTGATAGGATGAAGACAAAAAGGGGAAGAAGATTACAGGTTTATTGATTTGCAGCTTATTATATGTGGTGACATGATACAAAGGAAGCTTGGAAGTTTTGTTTCATTCAGGGAGATGATTACATCTCAACTTCTCTATTTAAGGGGAAGTTCGTACACGACTTTGTTTGTTTTGTCATCATCAAATAGGGGGATTTTGGCATTTGTGTTGGGATTCTAGATTTGATGAGACAAAATAAATATAAGAATGAAAAAAAGGACTAAAATTGTAATTAAAGAAATCTTCAAGCTGGTGGAGCACATGAAGATTTCAGAAGATCTCCTTATAAAGATAAAGATACAGAAGATATTAGAAGATATTCTTAAATGTTTTAAATATATTGTTTGTTCTTATCTTTTATTGTAAGCCTTGATATCTCTCTATATAAAGAGATTATCAGGCATATGGTTTAGACATCCATCTATAGAAAACTAGAGCTCTCTCAATGAGAGTCTAGATAGTTAGATAGCAAGTCGACTGATGAGAGTCGAATAGTATATCATAGTTAGTTGGTGTAGCCCCAAGTTATAGTTGGGGTAATAGAGAAAATGTATGAATAGAAAAACCTTGTTCATAACTTTGATTGTGTTCTTTATTATTTCGCTGCGTGTTATCAATCATTGTTATTGTTCATCCTAGATATATAAGATCTAATCAATCTTGAGCTATAAACGATCTTATCAATTGGTATAGAGCCTCGTGGCTCTCGATCTAGAATGTTACAAGGTTGTTTTGAAGTCGTGTTCATGATGAAAAGAAGGTTCGTGCTCCTGTTATAAGTTATGGTCGAATCTGGTGATTTTAGGTTTTTGTGACACTTTAAAGTGTTGTCTTTATACTTAAAAAAAGACAATTGTGATTATTTTTGTTTGAAGCCGTGTTGGTGAAAAATAGGGTTTTTCATTAAACCCCAATCTGGTCATAAAGATTGATTCATCCTTGGTCCCAAGAAGCAGGAGGTAGCCACTTGATAGAAGATTCTTTATGTTTTGGTTCGTGAACAAGACAAAGTACAGCATGTCAATATAAGGATACACAAAACGAAGAAGAACAAGTTGTTCTCATATTCTCTTCTTGGACAAAAGAAGAGAATGAATTTTCAGCAAACCCTAAAGTTGTTGTTTGTATATATATTAGTTCGATTAGAAATCAATAAGCAGATGGTTTATTGATGAAAGAGCAGCAGGTAGAGATCTAGTATAAAGAAGCAGCAGCTTGATGTGTGTTTGAATGTTGCAGCAAGAAAGCAGCGGGCAGGAACAGAAGTGTGTATTGTTGCTCGGTGTTGCAACAACAGGTACAACAGATTTAAAGTTGTGATTGGTTGCACTTGAACGCAGGTTAGGGTTTTGGATTTGTTATGGTATACTAGTTTTATGGAAGTAGTTTTGGATCCACAAAATAATGGAGGTGGCTGTGAATATGATTTGTAATTACGAGAATGTGTTACAGGTTTGTGATTTGATATAGTATGGAATCCCTAGTTTGTAGGATTTTTATTCGTTTCCATAAATAAACATGGGTAAACCAGCTGAATATGAATATATGATATTATGGGCTGGGTTGTGTATGTGGGTACAACAATAGTAAGTTTTGTGTTGATACTACCATAACAAGTTTGTGCTGCTTGTTTAAGGAGAAGTTTTACTACTGATTGGATTCTACTTAATGCTGCCATACTCTAACTTAATAATGCCAAGGTGTTTTTGATTAATACTGCTTCTTGTTCAGTTAATACTGCCCATACATTTTTAATACTGCTCGATTAGTGACAGATCAGCGACGGTTCAGCAACAATGAAAATTTGTCACTAACAGAATGGTAGAAAGGAGTATCAGATCTGTGACAGTTTAGCAACAGCCTTGTGACAGAATAAAGTGTCGCTAAATGAAATATGTTAGTACTGCTGCACTTGGATTTTAATACTATCAGAGTCATCCAACAAAGCAGTTTGTACTGCTAGGCTTGTCCGATATCAGACAATACTTGGTTTTCGGATGGATTTGGATCTTAGACAGAACTATTTTTCAAATAGTTTATTCTTATTGATTTTATGGCTCGGTTTGGAGATTTATTGAAAAGGTGATTACGAAGACAATTAAATATTGCTTATTTGATGTTGTAGTTGGGTTTCACAGGTGTGTGTCTTATCATATCTTAAAGTCGTGTTTATGACAAGACATCGACTTTAAAGATAACTTGTTCGTGCTTAAATGGTGTGACGAAGACTTGTCAAAATCTAGCAAAGGTGTGTGATTTTTCTTATGGTGCTTAATGCTCACATTTTCTATCACTTAGTATGTGTCTCATAGAAGATGAGGATTTTTTTCAAGAGGTTGCGGTCTACTTATATTCACAGATTTATTTATAAGTTTGACGTCACGTGGATAGTGCAAGACATAAGATACAAGTTTGAAAGATTATACTTCTTCATCAAATTCGTTATACTCATTTTTCTTCACCAGTAATCACTACATAGAGCCTACAAAGTACGAGATTCAAGAGATGGTCAACATATGGGTTTTAGGGGAAGCTTATTGATTAAATGTTTAACCATCTACATGCACCACTTGAGGGGAAGTGTTTACAAGTTGCTTATTTATAGAAGACCCCTATTGGATGATTACAAAAAGGGGAAGAAGATTATAGGTTTATTGATTTGCAGCTTATTATGTGTGGTGACATGTTCAAGGAGATCTTGATTTTGTTTCATTCAAGGAGATGATCACAGCTCAACTTCAGGGGAAGCTTTGGCTTTATGATGAAGTTCGTACACGACTTTGTTTGTTTTGTCATCATCAAATAGGGGAAGATTGTTGGGATTATTGATTTGATGAGACAAAATGAATAAAAGAATGAAACAAAAGGACTTAAATTGTAATTAAAGAAATCTTCAAGCTGGTGGAGAATATGAAGATAAAGATGAAGATTTTGAAGATATCAAAAGATCTCCTCATAAAGATAAAGATACAGAAGATATTAGAAGATATTCTTAAATGTTTTAAATATATTGTTTGTTCTTATCTTTTGTTGTAAGCCTTGATATCTCTCTATATAAAGAGATTATCAGGCATATGGTTTTAGACATCCATGGATACATAGAACTCTCCCAATGAGAGTCTAGATAGTTACATAGTATAGTCGACTGATGAGAGTCGAATAGTATACCATTATTAGTTGGTGTAACCCCAAATTATAGTTGGGGTAATAGGGAAACGTATGAATAGAAAACCTTATTCATAACTTTAATTGTGTTTTTTATTATTTCGCTGCATGTTATCAATCATTGTTATTATTATCCTAGATGAACAAAACGATTCTTAACAACTTTGATTGAAATATTATGGAAATATTGTATCACTGTTCGGGTTATCATAATCCAGAGGCCAATCAGTATTGTTTGAGGAGCCAGAGCACTTTAAATCGTAAACCCAGTAAACTCGTCAAAACAAATACCCAAATGGAACCCCTTAGATGAAATTTCCTAGTATTGTGATACATTATAGTTTTAAGTGATAATGTTTTATAATATTTAAACATATATTTTTATAATTAATATAAAAATATAATATTTTATTAGTTTGCAAAATTGGAGAAATATACACTTGGATTATAAACTTTTACGAGTTTAGCCCTTTATATATAAAGTATATATAATTTAAACCTTTAACTTTGAAACTTGGCAAAATAGGTCCTTATAGTTATAACTTTGATAAAATGACATTTTCAGCTCTTTTAGTTATAAGTTTCAGAAAGTTACGATATATACCCATATGCATGAAAAACGTATCGTTTTTAGTCCAAAATCCATAATAATGATATTTTTCAATATGAAAAGTAATTTGCAGGTTATGGCTTATTAATATAAGCTAAAATAAGAAGGTTTAATATAACGAAAGTTTAAAATAACAATTTGTTAAGCTAGAAATCAAA
>BQNB010150892.1:0-14775 GCA_026074375.1 Tanacetum coccineum
GTCCGACTTCCTTTCGATGGCATACTGGCAAGAATGTCTCTAAAGACCCTTTTCCAAAGTCAATTGAGTTTAACGCGGATCATTATGCTACCCTTGTTGCGCATCCGGCTCCGTTATGAAAGTATCCAGAACCATTCCTTTGTTTAGTGTAATGAATCACAACTATACTTTAGATGATACTTATCCCCGGTTTCTTCATGACGACGACGAGGGTGGTTGTTTGTTATTACGCTTTATTTGTCTTTTGTCTTTTGATCTTGTTTTTGACTATCTTTTCATTTGTGCAGACATGGATTTGCTCGCTTTTATTCGGACCGCAGATCCTACAAAGGTGAAGGTTGGTGAGCGACAACGTGCTGAAGATGAACCAAAACTTCTGGATTCTACCATAGGGCGTATTGTTCTGCTTCTACCAATTGCCCCTGGCCGTTTCGAAGGCAAACTGGAAGCTAGCGTAGACAAGCTATTTGATGAAGGTGGTAGTACGAAACAGGGAGATTTTGCTGCTGGTGGTGATGACGCAGCTGAGACTGGAGTGGTTAGGATTATTGATGATGAAATTGTGGCTGCTAAGAAACCTAAGCGTCCACGCAAGAAGAGGCAAGCTGTTGCAGATGCTAGTGGTTCTTTTCATCCTCCTAAAAAACTAAGGGAGGACCACGAAACTTCCAGTGGGGCCGCTATTGGTGGTAAATCTCTGTTTGTTATCAAGGAGTTATTGGCAAGTAGCATCTTGAGTGTTGAGGCTGGTGCTGCAGCCCTTTGTGACTTCGTCAGTGTCTGCCATGCCAGAGCGTGAAGGTGATATTCCTGCTGACTCTGTTACCTGGGCTAATCTTCGTACTATTGGTCCGACTGAAAGGTTCTTTATCCCTTCAGATTCTTCTCATTATTCTAGCACAAATGCTCCTGAAGCTGAAGTTGATTCTATTATCAGGTCTTCCGTTATGATAATGACAACTGCTACTACTGTTACCTCAGCGGTTGATCCTGCTTTAGTTGTTAAAGAGAAGCTTGTTGAACCTTCTCCATTTTTTGTTGATTCCTCTTCAGCTTGTGGAACTGATCCCATCACGGGTGACTTCCCGGATCTTACCGGTAGTGATTTTCTTGTTGGTGCTATCCGCATCGTCATCGACCCTGATACTGATCTTTAGAAATTTTACGTGCCCCAATGGAGCGTGACTAATGGGTCTCGTCTTGATGACGGTCACGTCTGTCGCGAGATGGTTGATGAGTTTACTCCTCCCAAGTTTTTTGCGTCTATTCGTGGAATGGAACATGACCAGCTTTTTACTAAGTTTAATGTTGGAGCTGCTCTCCAAATGTCTTTAAGTGTCGAGGTAAGAATGCGTGATGAGTACAATGTCAAGGAGAAGAGGAGGTTGAAGTCTGTTGTTGAAAATCAGGTTGAATTACTGAAGGTTAGGGAAGGAGAGATTGAGAATCTCAAAGCGCAGTTGCTGTTGAGGGAGACAAAAGCCATGGAGGCTATTCGTCTCCGTGCCCAAGCTTTTAATCTTAAAACTATTGAAAAGTCCCTTCGGGATGAGGTGAACGCTTTGAAGGAGCGTAACTCCATCCTTGAAAAGGAGCGAAATGCTTTGGATGTGAAGGTGACAGAACTTGAGGCTTCAGCTGTGGGCAAGGAACGTGAACTTACTGATTTGAATGCCCAGATTACTTCTGTTAAGTCTCAAAATGACAACCTTATGGATCAGGTACGTGCCTTTATACTTAGTTTTTTTATTCGTATCTGTATGTTTCCGCATAATCGTAGGTACATGAACTGGAGACATCTTCTTCTGGACTCCAAGAGAAAGTTACAGTGAACCAGAATTGCATGGAGCAGCTTGAGAAATTTCAAGATGATCAGATGAAAGTTGTTAATGATAAGTTTGACAAGTTGTATACTTATTTTGTGGAGATAGCCCTTCATTTAGAAGAGAAGTCCTATCCTCACCTTCTTACTACCATCTCCGGCCGTAGATGGCTTCTTACCCAAGGCATGAAACTTGCTATCACTAAGTGCCTGAACTCGCCTAAATACCTTTCTGCTCTCAGAGCAGCTATCAGTAAGGCTATTGAGAAAGGTATGCAGGATGGGTTATCTGTTAGGATTACCCATGGCAAAGAAAGTAGGGTTTTGACAGATCTTGCTGCCCATAATCCATTTGCGGAAGTTGATTACATTTCTGCTTTGCAACAGCTTCAAAATGTGAATTTCTCCTTGCTTGCGGAATTGAAATCCAATAAGGATGCTAGTATCAAAACCGTAATGGACATCCTTTGTCTGGAAGGGCTTCTTGTGGAAAAGTTAGGGTTGGATAAGCTGCAACCCAATGTTGACCAGCTGATGGTCCATATTCATCACTCGCCGGACAAAGTTGTTATTAGTGCTACCGCTCTGTTACTTGCCTTGGATGTTTCTAGTGTCTGAGTCCGGAAAACATTGCAAATCAAAGATCAGCTCTTCGTGATGTTTTTGTTCCTTTAGCTGAGCCCTTCTCCGCTGCGGTTTTGACAGGTACGGAAGGTACTTCTGATATTGTGTCCGCTACTACTAACACCACCATGACCCTGTTCACAACTTTTGCTTCTACCAGTTCAATTGCTCCTATCTCCGTAGATGATTATGAAGTTATAGGTGCGGATGACCAAACGGTTGCTGATGGGAATGCTGCTTCCTTTCCCAATGTTGATGATGCGGAGTTGAATATTCTTTAGTAATTTTTTAGCCTACTTGTTTACAGTACTTTCTAAGATATTTTGCCATGGTCGTGCGTGACCTCTTTGTTGCGGTCTTTTGTATGTAGACAATTTCTCTATCCGTTAAATACCGCGGTTGCCTGTGACTTTTTTTATGCGGCAAAATGCACTTGTGTAATTTTTAATGTTTTAATGCTTGATATGGTGTTGCTATCGTTTTAATACTGTGATGATATGTTTATCATGATAGTCTTACTTGAATATTTTTGAGTTATTCTCTCGATACTGGGTTTGCAATACCTCTTATGTATATATGAGTGATTTGTTAGGTACTCATCCTTTTGTTATATGGAATAATGTTTATTGGGTCATGCCCTATTGCGTGTGCGTCTTAATCATATAGAAAATAACTTTGCAAAGTAAAAAATAAACATTTTAAAATAAGATTATGAAGGTAGCTAGTCTCCGCTTTCATTAAAAATTTAAAAGACATTACAATGGATAAATAAGATAGATTGAGATTCATTACCCCAGTGCGGATTCCGCATGGGTGAGTTGCTTACATTTTGTGAATGTAACATTTCTTGAGGTTGCTAACATTCCAAGTCCGCGGGAGCTGCTTTCCGTCACGATCTCTTAACTTGTATGCACCCCTTCCCAGTGCTTTCGTAATTTCGTATGGTCCTTCCCATTTGGGGCCTAGCTTCCCTATATCTTCTGCACGGCTTGCATCGTTGTTACGGTACATAAGGTCTCCCGGTCTGAAACTTGCACTTCAAACTTTGGAGTTATAGTACTTTTCCATTTTTGCTTTACTTTTTGCCTCACGTATTGATGCTTGTTCTATTCTTTCTTATAAGAGATCGAGGTTGATTTTCAAAGCTTCATTGTTTTGTACCAGGTCTACTTTCGCTGTTCTGAGTGCGGGCATGTCGATTTCTGCTGGGATGATTGCTTTCGTTCTGTATGTTAATGAGAACGGAGTGTCTCCATTTCTAGATTTTATCATGGTGCGGTGTGCCCATAGAACATGAGAGAGCTCTTCCATTTAATTCTTGCTCCTTGCATCCAGCCTTGCTTTTATTCCTTCTCCTAGACTGCGATTAGCTCTTTCTACCAGGCCATTGGTTTGCAGATGTTTAACAGAAGCAAAGTGTTGGCGAATACATAGTTTCTCGCACCAATCTTTAAATGGATTGTCCCGGAACTGTTTTATATTATCCGAGACAATCTCTTCTGGGAGTCTAAATCTGCAGACAATGTTGTCCCACATAAATTTTTTGATCTGATTGCCAGTGATGGTTGCAACCGGTTTTGCTTCAATCCACTTTGCGAAGTAGTCAATAGCTACTATCAAGAATTTGACTTTCCCCGGTCCTTCCGAAAAAGGTCTGGTTATGTCAATTCCCTATTTGTAGAACGGCCATGGAGACATGATTGGGGTTAGCTTGTGTTGTGGATTCCTTGGAACAGGTTTATGGACTTGACAGCCTTGGCATGCTCTTATTAGTGTCCTAGTTTCCTTATGTATGGTAGGCCAATAATATCCGATCCTTAAGGCTTTGGCCACGACGGATCGTGTGCCTGCGTGCATGCTACAAGACCCTTCATGTATCTCTCTCAAAACATAGTTTTCTTGAAGTGGCCCTACGCACCATAGCCATGGTCTAAGGAAAGACTTTTTGTATAGAGTCCCATTAATTACGGAAAATCGTTGTGACTTGCGTCTTACTGCTCTTGATTTTTTTACATCTTCTTGCAGGGTTTCCTCCGTGAGGTATTCGAAAATAGGAGTCATCCAGGTATCTCCTTCTTCTTCTACTACTGCCATTATTTCCACTTCACTTATTGATTTTTCCTTCAGTTCTTCAACCAACACTTACTTACTCAAGTGCGCAAAGCTCGTGGACGCTATTTTGCTTAGTGCATCAACTTTTTTGTTTTCACTTCTAGGGATTTGTCTGATTGAGAACGCTTTGAAGTTACTAGTAAGTGTTCTTACCTTTTCTAGGTATCGAATCATGTCAGCCTCTTTTACGATGTATGTTCCGTTCACTTGGTTGGCCACCAATCGTGAATCAACATTTGCCTGAAGATTTTTAACACCCATTTGTTCCGCTATCCTCAATCCGGCAATCAAAGCTTTGTATTCCGCTTATTTGTTTGTGGCGTCAAACCTGAATCTTAGAGCATAAGTGAATTCCATCCCTTCTGGGTTTGTGAGTATCAGTCCCGCCCCGAAACCATCTGTGCAGGATGATCCATCCGTAAACAAAATCCATGGCTCGGGGAGTTCTTCTTCCACTTCCATCAGAGTATCTGGAGAGTCCTCTTCTGGTCGTTCGACAATGAAGTCTGCTAATATATGCCCCTTAACTGACACTCTAGGTCTATAATGTATTGCGTATTCTCCTAATTCGATGCTCCATTTCTGTAGCCTCCCTGCTACTTCCGGTCTTGATAACACCTGCTGTATCGGCTGGTCCGTGATTACTATGATTGGGTGTGCTTGAAAGTGTCTCTTTAGGCGCTTACTGGCATGTACCAAGGCCAACACGAGTTTTTCCATTTATGTGTAGTTTATTTTCGGACCTCTTAATGTCCTGCTGACAAAGTAGATAGACATTTGTTTAGTTTCTATCTCCGTCATCAGGACCGCGCTTACCGTCTCCTTTGCTGCTGCCAAATTGATGATAAGCTCCTCCTTTTCTATTGGCGCGGTTAACATGGGGAGCTCGGCTATTAGCTGCTTCATTTGCTTGAACGCTTCTTCAGCTTTCGCGGTCCAATGAAAATCACTTTTCTTTGTGCATTTTTTCAAAGTTTTAAAGAACGGTAATGATTTCTCTGCTGATTTGGCTAAGAACCTGTTCAGGCTTGTGAGCTTTCCGTTTAACTTTTGTACATCCTTTAAGCGTTTTAAGGATGGAAGACTTAAGACAGCGTCTACCTTGTCTGGGCATACTTTCAGCCCTCTGGTGTTGACTTTGTATCCTAAGAACGTCCTTTCTTCTACCCCAAAGGTACACTTTTTAGGATTCAATTTCATGTTAATTTCCCTTAGAGTTTGAACGTCTCTTCTATGTCTCTCACTATCTCATCTTCCGTGCGGCTTTTGATGACAAGGTCATCTACGTACACTTTGAGATTTCTACCAATCTGTTTATGGAATGCTTTGTCCACCAGACGTTGGTAAGTTGCTCCAGCATTTCTTAGGCCGAAAGGCATCTTTGTATAGCAGAATATTCCTTGGCTTGTAATGAACGTTGTTTTTTATTCATATTCCTTTGCCATTTATATTTGATGATAGCCTTTGTATGCATCTAAGAAGCATTTAAAAGGAAATCCGCACAGGGATTCCACCTTCTAGTCTATTTTCGGTAGCGGATAACCATCTTTTGGGCATGCTTTATTTAAGTCTTTGAAATCTACGCACATCCTCCAACTATCATCATACTTCTTTACCATCATCGGGTTAGACAACCAGTCATGGTAGTGTACTTCCTTCATGATTCCTGCCTCCACAAGTTTTCCTACTTCTTCCTGTATTGCCTGGTTTCTTTCAGATGTTTGCCCTCTTTTCTTTTGTCTAACCGGAGAGCATCCCTACTGCACATTTAAGCGATGTTCCGCAATGTGTCTTGGGACGCTGGTCATATCCGCAGGCTTCCAGGCAAAAATGTCCAAGTTACGATGGAGCAGACCGCACAACTTGTTGCGGCCTTCCTCTGTGAGGGTGGAGCCAATAATTACTGTTTATTCTGGATATTTTGGATTTATTGCCACCTTGATTCTTTCTTCCACTGTTTGCGTGGTAGCCGAAAGGTTTCATTCTAGTCCAGAGACCATCACACATTTCAGCGGGACCAACCTGTTGCTCTTTAAAGTAATTACTCCTCCTTCTACCGGGAGCTTCAGCATTCTGTGAGCTGTCGACGGAACTGCTTGTAATTTTCTGACTCCTGGTCTTCCAATAATTATATTGTACGGAGATGGTGACCTTACAACCACAAAATTCATCCTTGCCGAAGTGGAGTGTTCTTCGTCTCCAATCTTTACCAGTAGTTGTATTTGCCCTATTGGCCATATTATCTTGCCGCTGAATCCAATCAAAGGGGTGGTGGCTGGCACCAACTGGTTCTTGATTTCGGGACGAGGTCGGCTGAAGCAATGCTCATATAATATTTTTGAGGCTGATCTGCCATCCACGTACATGCGGTGTATGCAATGGCCTCCTACTTCTGCTTTGATAATCATTGGACCTTCTATTCCTTCATCTTCACCTAGGGGTGGGAAAGGATTTCTAGGTTAGGAGAAAAGCTTTGTGTGATCTTTTGCCTGGTCACTCTCTCCCAAGGTTGGACCATTAGGATGGCTAATGCTTTGTCTTTCCCAGAGGTTTCCCCTTTTTTCGCCGCCTTGGGCTGTTCCTTTTTATTGTTATGTTTGATCTCTTTGATTAAGTGCGACAGCTTTCCTGCTTTGAGCATTTCTTCTATTTGTTTCTTCAGGTGCATACACTCATCCGTGTTATGCCCTACTTCACCATGGAACTCGCAAAATTTAGCGTGATTCCGCTTCTCGACCGGAGTTGTCATTGGTGGCAGAGCTTTGAATTTTCCTTTTTCTAAAGCAAAAATTTCTTTGGGAGTTTTTTTGAGGAGCGTGAATCGATCTTGCTTCCTTTCCGGTCTTTGCTGGTTCCGGAAGCCTCCTTTCTTGAAGTGTTGCTTCTAATTACCCTTTTGCTGTTTCCATGGTGGAAACGACTTCTTCTGCTCGTGGTTCGAGGCTGCCAATTCCCCCCTGAGGAAAGATGTAGTCACTCTCATCATTTCATCAACTGTTTTTGGGATTTTGTCATGGAGACGTTTGATGAGTTCAGGGTTTGTGATCCCATGTACGAATCCGGAGATTCTCATGCACTATGGTGCTCCCTTGACATCCCTGCTTTCTAGCTTATATCTTTTCACAAAGTCTTCCGTAGACTCTCCCTCCCGCTGCTTGATGTTATGGATCTCTATGGGATCTTTAATGCATTTATTCTGCTGAAGATAGTTTTCCAGGAATGCTTTCTTCAGATCATCATATCTGTCTATTGATTCAGCCGGAAGGTCATCGAACCATACTCTCGCGTTTACCGTCATCGTAGAGTTGAACATGTGACACCAGGTTGGCATAGCCCACCGTTCTGTTTTTGCGGCTGCCTGAAAGATTTTTAAGTGATCCTCCGGATCTTCGCTCCCGTCATATGTCTTAATGTGGCTGGGCATTCTTGTTTTTTGGAAATAGAAGTAGCGGATTCTAGGTGTAAAAGGATCTATTTCTTCGCACACCCATGGCTGGGACAAGTCGTCCTCCTCCCCACTTGATTTCTTCTTCTTTGGCCTTGACTTCCAATGCCCGCCTTCACTGTTCTCACTTTCTGAGAGCACTTTTGTATATCTCGAGTGGGAGTACTGGTTATGGTTATCTGAGCGTGCGGACACACTCTTTCCTCTGCTTCACAACCTTTTGAACACACTTCCTTCTTTTTCTCTTGATTTTTGCCTTGGCGATCTTGATCGATCGCGTCTTATTCTTGAGAACACACAAGGCTTGGTCTTGGGCTGCGGGAGCGCCTAGATCTGTGCCTTTTCTCGTGTTCCTTGGTACTCATCGTTCTTGAATCGGAATACCGCGATGTTCCGGAGCATCCTTCGAAGTTAATTCGGGCTTTTAGTTCTTTTAGCTTTTCGTTTTTTTTTCTTTCTCCCGGTTAAACTTCTCGGCTATGATTGGCAGCAATTGGTTGTAGTTCTTGTCACAATACTCTCGGAGGGCTGCATCGGACTTGGGCCCACCTCGGTCTTGCAGAGTTGTCTCTTTTCCTCTCCTTACCGTATTCCGCACGTTGGACGTGCGCTGGCTAGGAGCGGATTGTTCATGATTGCTCATGGTGAGTATTTTCGTAGAACGCAGTTGTATTCTGGTCCCACGGATGGCACCAACAACTTGTTAGTATAAAATGTGTGACGGGGTATGAGATGGGCCTAGATCGCTTGTTGGCTAGACTTTCAAGCTCTCAGGACGTTGGATCTTGTACTAAACCAAGTGATTGAGATGATTTCCTGCACAAATAAAGGTAGACCGTTAGCCTTACCGTGGGGACGGGCCCCACGATTAGACTCCGGCGTGAGAGTAAGAAACCTTGTTGTCAGATAATGTCAAAGTGTGTGTGTGTAAAATGAATTAGTACAATGTACCTTCGGGTGTGTCAGAGGATCCCTTTTATAGGGGTCTAGTACTAAGGTTTCCTAGTATTTCGCCTATGTTTGTAACTTAACCCTTGTCTGGCAAGGATCCGCGGTAATCATGACTTGCGGACGTGGATTCCCTTCCGCGGATGCTGTCTGGTCCGCGGAAGGCTTGCGGGGGCGGCCAATAATCGGTCACGTTTGTCTTGCTGTTTTCGGGCCGTGCCAGTACGTGACTGGGCTTAATTCTGGCCCGTTATATTTTTTAGTTGCTTTAGTTGTTTGGTTGGGCCTGAAGCCCATTGTGATAATACAGTCCATGCCCAAAGGCCTGATATACCTATTATACGTCATCAATTATCCTTTATGTATTTTCTTTACATCAAGACATGTAAGCCGACCAACATTATTGTTTATCAAAATATTAATAAAAAAAAATATCGACAAAGGTTTTAGAAAGGGAAGTGATTTGTGCACCATTTTTTTAGTCCATACACCACTAAATGACACCGATAATACACACATTACAATACCGGTAATGCATGATTAGTGATGTATGGCTAAAAAAATGATGCACAAATCACTTCCCTTTTAGAAAACGTAAACCAACATTGCTAAGAATTACTCACTAAAATATTCATGGCTCATAAAGTAGAATGTTAAAGAACATTGCTAAGAATTACTCACTATAATATTCATGGCTCATAAACTAGAATGTTAAAGAACAGGGGAAAAAATATTTTGACAGCTGTGGGATTTGAACCCACGCCCTTTCGGACCAGAGCCTAAATCTGGCGCCTTAGACCACTCGGCCAAACTGTCTTTGATTTTCTAATTAACCTATCTTCTTTTCATATACTGATATACTAATTAAAACTAATCAAATCCTTAAATTAACCAACCAAACAAAACCCACAGGGAAAAATAAAAATAAAGGATTCGATCTCTATTTACCCATTTTGCAGAAGATTCATTTTTATAACAATTTCCCACCATAATTACACTAAAACCCTTAATCTGAATACCCTAATATCATTATCAAAGGCTGTATACAGGTAATTTTACTTTATTTTATGTCAGTTTATTATTGTTTGGTTTATATAACAGTTTATTTTCTTCATACCCTGAGCTTCATTAATTAAGATGTTTAAAATAAAGGAGTGTTTGGGATTGATTAGGTATTGAAACTAGCTATTTGTTTAATTGCATTTAGATACACGAATTAAGTAGTTTGTAGGGTGATGCACAGTCTAATAACATTACCAGGATAGCGCGTTAATGAAGATATCATCTTTAAGTTCGGCCTTTTTCTGTGTGGCGTTCTCTACATTGTCCCGGTTGTTCTGTTTAACCGCACACTTATCAAATACACATTTAGGAAGATTAGGAACTTGAACACCGGAACTCCGAACTAGTAGTAGTCACGTGTTAAGGGGACGGACATGGTATTTTTTTATGTGGAGAAATCTGGAATATAAGTTGAATAGCGCGGGAAGGAGGTAATGGCAAAGTGTGAGCAGCAGTTCCCACTATAGGAATAGATGTTTGTTTTCAAGTTGCTTCATCCATTTGAGCCTTATGTAGTACGTAATAGAAAGTCTCAATATATATGAGTTCTGAAAAGAAAGTCTCAATATATATATTGCAGTAGAAAGTAACCATTTTTAACCCTTCTGCATGTTGCCTAATCATGAGGGGTGCTTACTTTTAGGGGCTTATGCTTTAGTAAGATCATGTTGAGTGTTTGAATTAGCTTATAAAAATGTGAAATAGGGTGTTTGTAATAACTGATCATAGATCTGGCCTTTAGGGTTCTTTGTTGGATGTCATTCCAAGTCGTGAACACATACCCTTGATTGTTACAGCTCTTATTAGGATCCAGGATTCGTCGCAATTCAAATGATCTATTTGCCAAAGCAATCACATCTTTACCTTGTACCTATGTACCATTCATGTAGTTGCTTGTTTTCCCTGTTTACTTCAAGCCGTTAAGATTGCTTGTTATTTGGCTTGTTTGGTTCATCAACTGTAGCTACATGATTCGCTTCCCTCCATTCTTACATATTTAGATGACGACCAGAAACCTTACGAGTAATGATGACTATGTTTAGTTACTTTTTATTAGTCTATAATAGATGGGAACACCGAACACATTATTTTTTATGTTCTTACTCCAATAAACATATAAATAGATTGTCCATCATATCATACTTTGGATATTTTACTTTCATCTAATTTGAACTGAACAAACAGCACAAACTCATATTTTTAAACAAGAAGACAGAACAGATAACAATTTAAAGCAGTTAACGTAAAACTACCCAACAAACATTGTTAACTGGAACAGAATCGAACAAAAAAAAATGTAATTAGTAATTAATGAGTATGTCTTGTATACTGAAGTGTTTTTTTGACTTTCACTAATATCCCCTCCACAAAAAACCTAACAAATCTAACAACTCAATCTCAACGTCTACATCTACCAAAACCTCATCGAAACCCTTCGAGTATGCTTAATAAGCTAATTAACTAATAAATCCTTAGAAGTCAAAAGACAACATATAAAGTTTCCTGTCCACCAAAGATGATCGAGAGAACACGCATCTCTTATTATTTGGTGGTCAGTGAACCAAAGCAGCTATAAAGAGAGCCCACCACTATAAAGGATTCCCCAACAAGATAATATCACTGCACGAGGAAACACAACCAGTTTTTCAGAACAACACGCGCTAGTCAAAAGTGCAAATATATTAGTTACGTATATAAGACAACACATACCGGCAAGCTGTTGAGAAATAGCATAGCATCATTGAGACTCTTGCAAACTGATCAACAATAGCTTACTCAACTACAACTGGAATATAGAGCCACACCATACAACCAACCGGAGGTTGATATTCAGTATAACCAATGGAACGCTGGGCCATCAACATCATGTCCCCAATGAAACCAAAAGTCCCACCGCACATCTATTTTCTTCTAAACCCAGAACCATATAACTTGAACAAGGTGTTGAAAAATGTAATTTCACCTCGCTACAGCGTCGGCGGAAGGATTTTGAGTCAATAAGACTCATCCTGTATACGCTAAAAAATGTTCATTTTCTCTCATTATCAAAATACTGAAAATTCATGACTAGGGGACAAACTTTACCTCCGTACATAAACAAGTACTATTGTTCTTCACTATATTATCCCATCCATCACCACATTTTTTCTCCCCCAATACGCCTTTTGCTGGAAAACAGTAGACATTTTCTCTCGTCAACTGATGATCAGTTCCATGTTGGCTGCAGCCTTCACGTATTGAATTTTGAATCAACACAAGAAAATTGTGGTAAATAAATATGTGAGCTCAATCTGGACATATGGATCTCGTTGTCAATCAATTTACAACGATCTTAGCTTTCTCTGCATCTTCACTAGCAATCACTAAATTAGGGACACAATATCCCTTATTGCTGATATAATTATCCTTTGTTTGAGATAATTGCTTATCTAACAAATAAGCGGTTTCCATCCACTCTTTCGAAGTGCGGATGGGCTTGCCAGGAGACAAGTAGTTATACAGAGGTGACTCAGCAGAAACATCCAAAACCTGTTGTGATATAATAGAAAAATGTTAAATAAATGCAAAATGAGAAGTATGAATTATACTGAGTGAGAAAAAAATACCATGAGGTTTTCACCGTGCGAGTAAAGTGGATATAAGAGATTAAGATCAATGGTAGCAAGAACAAAGTCAACGCACAAACTACACAGAACTGCAAGTATACTGTTTAGCCAACTGAAAATATAATATAACGCAACTTTTTTATTGATAGTTTTCACTTACTGCTGCATTATGCCAGATTCCAGCACAGTATATTCTTAGAGTAGCTACTCGGGGTATCATTTCCAGTAACTCGTGATTAAAAGCCACCAGAGCACCTGGAAACAGGACCGCCAAAAATACGGCTGCGTACTCAATTTGTATGCCCTCACTGCTACCCAGAAAACGGATGCCTACAGGATCAGTCATAAGATCCATTTTCGAAATAATTTAAAAAACTGTTCACCATATAATATATTAAATTGATGTACACTAGCCATTAGGTAAGTTTTTCTCCTCAATGGCAACAGCAGATATAAGTTTTTTAAGTGACACACAGACCTAGATTTGACTGTTAAATTTGGCTATATATTTTATAGTTGACTTCTTTTCAAATCGTTGGTCCAAAGATAGTCCATGATACCCAACAATGCCAAAGACGACACAAATATATTAGATGCAAAGACGGGTAGGTTTGGGTATAAATGAGCTATGCCAAAGATGGGAAGTTTCTAAACTGGCAGTTTTCAAACGACTTGGCTAGTAGTTAAGAGTGTGGTTTCTTCATGTTCCTTTTTGGCTTCGTACACATGTTCAACTCCAAAACTATGATATTTTACCACTTTGGCTTTGTTCACACATTGCTGTCCAACCGTGATACATTATGTTTCGAGGGTTGTTTTAAGTATCAAAAAGTCAAGTTACCTTGAACTTTTTGTGTCAACGTCCCACACAGAACTTCTAGCAATAGAATAAGTTGCATATGACTTTATGTGCATTAGAGGGGAGAAGCACCTTTGTAATAGTGGTTCAGATATGCTGTCAAAGTCGTTTCGATATTTTTTAAGCATTTTATTTTCAGGTGATTTTTGGTCAATGTCTACTTAATACCATAACAAATATTAAAAACTTTCAGGACATTCCATTTTCCCGGCATTCATTTAGTCAGTTTAGTGGAAGTTCCCATTATTATCACTTTTGTTTTTGGGTTTGTATGTGTTTAACTGCATTCATTGAGTAGTAATGTATGTTCTAATTTCATATATAACAATTGGTGCATATTAACATTATAAGCCGACTCTCCAAAAAGGATCCCAACTTACCTGTACTATAGCATTTTGGTTAATTAAAACTTTATACATACAATGACCACGTATTAGGTATGTCAAACGGTACCTTGAGTTAGTATTTCCCTTTTCATTTGTTTAGTGATATCTTACTACTGTAGAATAGGATGTCTGTGATGCCTTAGATTGACACTATTAGTGTCTTTCTTTAGGGAAATATTATGGTCAAATATGTCTCTAAATGAGGCTACTTGAGATGTTTTTCCTTGATTTATTTTGACGATGATAGGGTTTGTTGCAAGGAGGATTAGAGGTAACTCTGGACCTTAAGCATTCTCCTTCGATACTACCCATATGTATAAACAGCCCACCCTTCAAATTGTAAATTTTCTCTTTTTAATATTAGCTTGTCTCACAGTCTGCGCCTTCCTTCGTAGTTCGCCTCTCAACATCACCCTTTTTGCTTGGACTTGAATTTTAATGGTATTGTGTGTACTTTAGCTTAATGCTATATCCGATGTTGTAAACCACTGTTCTCCCAAACAAGCTCACATCCTTCTTATAGTACCAGATTAACAACAATTTAATTAGAACACTTGACCCTAAGAATGGTCTCTTGTAGCTTACCAAGGCAATAAGGTTGTTGCAAGGCCAGGGTTAAAAACGCAGTTGAATCTCCTCTTCTTACCTAGCTATGAAGCAACTTAGCACATATTTAAGGGACAACTGTAAATATGTAATCTATTTAAGGCTATAGAGGTATGCATCACAGGTTTTCTATAATTTGTTTATGGAAACTGATTATCTTATTATCTTGTAGTGAAATAGCCTGTTTTGAATTGGAGTTGCGTTTTTTTATAGAAGCTAAGCAGTTATAATAAGCAATCGCAAATACTCCATTACTCCTTAGGACAGATCATAGACTCTGATGAATTAAGTGCAATTAAGTGGTT
>BQNB010150893.1:0-15975 GCA_026074375.1 Tanacetum coccineum
AGTGGAATCGACACTTGGCTTTGAGTTCAAATTTTTATGTAAAATAGTATCATAAAAGTTATGAAAACGTTGCAAAGACCATTGCTTTACCCGCAATGTCTTGAAAGAGTTCACTATTTATATAATCAATCCTTTATATAAACATAATAATTCCAAAATAAGTAAAAGCTTTCAAGAGGCATGAGCGCACGGATATCGGATAAACAATGAGAGACTTTTAAAAATTTTCAAAAATGGTTATAGTCTAGGTTTTGAAAACGACTTAGTTCTCTATAACCAGTGCTCTGATACCAATCTGTAACACCTCCAAAATCACAATGCAGCGAAATACCACTTGGGGTGCTACTACATTGCATAAAGTACTAGCTATAGAAAATGACTCTAAGTGAGACGTTTTGAAAAGTCAACCATTTGATAATTTTTATAAAATATCAGAGTTACAACAGGTCCTATTTGCAATGCAATAGAAAACATTTTTAAAACGTTTGTCGAATGGTACTCAAATTATAAAGCCTTCAAAAATATATCCGCGCGGCTCAAATGCTCCCAATGCTCAGCTAGCAAAATACTAACCTGAGAAAATACATGCAAAACGTCAACAATAATATTGGCGAGTTCATAGGTTTAAGTAAAAGCAGTATTGAAATAATTTACGTAATATTTATGTAAGAAAAGTAGCGTTACAACGTTTCAAAATATTATTTCCGAAATTCAAGTAGTAATTTAATAAATCAAGTAATGTTCAATAGTGGACCACAAGATTTAAGTAATAGTAGATTACGAAACGAATTCAGTAGTCCAAAACATGTATTATTGCACTAAGCTCATGACCCCGAAACCTTAACAAGTTTTGTGCCCCTGAGAAAATATAGGATGCTTGCCAACAACCTAACTGTCCTCACAATGTTAAATGCACTATGGTCAACTTGTGACTAGAAATTCAAGGCGGGAATTGTCAGTCCCAATAGATCTATTCATAACACACGTGCTTGCTACATTAGCAATTAACGATTCATGATTGGTAGGGACTTAAATGGCAATGCGGTAACTTAGGCAATAATATTCAGGCAATAATCTGGATAGCATACAATTTAAAACACTTGTGTCCAATAGTGTAACATTCCGTATTTTCAGGTCATTTGCGACGTCGTATATTTCACTATTTATTTCTATTCTCATACGCGTTTACTTTTAATTCTTATCATATAGTTAAAACGCGTAAACTAAAAATGATCATTCAACGTAAACGGGCACCAAACAAAATAAAGTTTACGTCAGTCAAATATAAAAATAGTTTATTTGGAGTATAATTATTAATTTTTTTTATATTTTATTTTTTATTGGTTACGTAAAACGTTTACGTTTCGCAATTAAATACATTTAGGCATACCCGGAAGCATCAAAATTTATCTACGCTTCAACAAATACCCATGTTTATACCTAATGCTCAAAGTTTTATAAAACTTCACCCATGTTAATAATGTTAGCCGAAATTTTTTTAAAAGAACCAAACTAGAAACCAATTGATACAAGTTTATGCACTATATTTAAACTACACCTTTATAACTTCAAGTAAATGCTAGGTAAATATCAAGATATCAAAAAAATGTGTCCTAGCTATTCACTCCCCCTTATTTTCGTGGGATAATGTCCACATAAGGAGACATTGAGCTCACAATTGCTAACGTAGTACCATGTACAAACCTATGGTCATTAAAACCTTAGCCATGAACTAGAAACATTGACCACTATACATCCCTAATTCCCTCTTGATGTTCCAACCCCCCCCCTCATTCTTATGGTCTTATGGTCTTGCTAACTAGTGTCTTTGACCACTTGGAAGTATTTATACACTAGCACACATTCACTCTCATTTCCTTAAGTCAAAAATCAAACACATATCACTCTTGTCTCTCTTTCTACCCACGCCCCACTATAAACCTCAAGAAACAATTCATAATCTTTTATTTTGCAAACATACAAGTAATCTAGGATCATATTTAAGATGTTACAAGAAGGTTTGGAAGCTTGATTTGGCATTTAAATAAAAAGGGTTAGACAAGGAAGGTTACAAGTTAGGGTTTCGATTTGGGTTTAGTTTCATTTGGAGTTTTGATCTTGTTTTTCTTCATCTTGCACTTCTAAGGTCTTCTAAACTCATACTTCTCAATACTTTATTTACATGTTTACATACTAGTTATTTTGTTAAGTCACCACCTAGCTTTTATTTTCATGTGTTATAAAATGAAATGGATATATTATCATAAGGACATAAATATTGGACAATCATTTTGGACATGACTAGGAGGACTCTAAGTATGTAAAACAACATGTTACAAGGTTACCTAGAAGGTTTGTACAAAAATAAACAAGTTATAAATTTATAAAACACATTTTAAGTATGTGGGACCTAATGTGAAAACTCTGATATTTTATAATGCATCGAATGTACTTATTTAAAATGTCTATTTGAGGTCGTTTCTTATATCTTGTTTGTTGTGCTATGACGTGGCACCCCATTGTTACCATTCCGCTGCTACTAGAATTTGGAGGTGTGACAGATTGGTATCAGAGCCAAGGTTATAGGGAACTGGGTTATTTTCAAAACCTAGTCTATAACCAGATGTTTAAAAAGTTTTTTTTCTTTTTTTTCATTTTCTTTCAAAATACAGAATCCTTCATCGCTTATCCGATATCCGCGCGCGTATTCCTTGATCCTTACTTACTTTTCCGATTGTCATTATTGTATTATATAGTTTATATATAATACTTGGTTTAAATTTCGATCTCTTACGTTATCTTCTAGCGTATTACTATTCACTCGTATCGGTCGATTATATAAATATTGACCATTCTGATTAATTCATGATTATTATAAGATTCTTATTTTCTCCGTTAGTATCATATACCTCGACTCGACGTACTCTTACAAATTCTTAACGAATTTTGTACTCGTATTGTTGACAGAATCATGCCGCCTAGAAGATTGAAAAGGAAATCTGTTAAGAGGTTAGTGGAAAAACGTGTGGCTAAAGCTATTGAAGAATACGAAAAGTCTAGGGCTAATCTAGATAGTGCCAGAAGTTCAGGAGGAAACACTGGGAATGCTGGAGGAACTGTGAATGTGCAGGGTTGTTCGCACAAGACTTTTATGATGTTACTCAATAATTTACCAAATGTTTTAATTAAATATTATAAAAACATTTATGAAATGTTATCAAGTAAATACTCATTTTTATTGGAAAACTGATTTGGAAAACAACGGCGCAAGTTTCGTGACTCGAATCGATCGTTAACTAGTTCAAACGAGTCCCGAACCGATAGTTATCAAAAAAACTACAATTTATATTTACACAATTCACCCTCTATTATTTGGTACTTGTCACTTTACTTTAAAAGTTTTATTATAAATAATTTTTTTATACCATTTCTTTCATTTCATTTTTTTATAACACAAACTTAAACACTTTTCCCCTCCATAAAATCCCGCCACCCAGCCGCCGTCGGCCACCACCACTGCCGCCGGAAAAATTTTCTGGCGAGTTTTCCGGCGAACTCCAAAAATGCTCCCGTTCACCCGATCTATCCGATCTACCACACACGCGCACCATCCTCCGGCCTCCTGAACCTCCTCCCATCTCTTCCCAACCCCCAATGGCTGCGTTTGGTTTTCCAGCACCCAAAAGGGATGCATTTGTTGTTGGGCCAGCGGTGTGTACGCTGAGTTCGCGTAGTAGCAGTCGTCGGAACCCAACTCGTCAGTGTTGTTATAAGTCTTGTTTAATTGGGTTCTGTTATTTTTCTTGGTTTAATGTGATGGAAACTCCATGGGACAGACTTGCGTTAGACTTGTAGTGCTAGATTGATGATCGGCATGGAAGGCCGTGTATAGGTTACGTAAGAGTATTGTAAGCAAATATTTTGTCGAAAAATGAAATTTTGCCGTTTTGGTAATAATCGACTCCTCTATAACTGTAAGTTTGCATGTATTCGGGGTCTGAGACATTTGTTAAATTTTATTTTTGATTTGATATATCGCAGAGGTATTTTTGGTGAACGTTTCAGTAAATTGAAACGCCCTATAACACTTTAAAACGAAAAGAAAAGTTATAGCAAATTAAGTTCGGAAAATACATGTTAAAACTTGACAGTATTATAGGCAAAAATAGCTGTGGTCGATTTTCAACGTCATTTCGGGCATTTTCGAGTCCGTTTCAGCTTCGGCGAAACACGAAAGCTGTCGGGAGCAGAACGTTTTTCCTAAAGTTACTTTTTGGTCAACTTACGAAAGATGTGACTTTAGCGGGTCAAAAACGCTCGGTCAAACCACAACGTTTTTTATAAAATTTTATATTGCCTCTGATTAAATAAGGAGGGCAATTTGGGTTCATTTTTTTCTGTCGAGATTCAAGTCTCGGCCAAAACTAAAAGTAGTCCGAAATATCATTGCCAATTAAAATCTCTTTTTCTCCGAGTCATGAATAGTGATTTAGGGGGCTCGTTTGGGTACGAGTAGCTTTATGTCAAAAAATGTTATAAAGATGTAAAAAGAATATAAAGTCTACTAAGTGCAAAATGTACATAAAAATGGTAAGTATTAAAAATATATTTAGGTGTTTATAAATTACCCATTAAGGTAAAATTGGCCTAAAAGAAAAAGTTTCCGAATTGAAACTCTTCATTAAGGAACGTAAGATAAAAGCGTATAAGAAACGTCTATAAATTCAATGAGTGGGGGTTTCAGGATTAAGTCGCGCAAGTGGATCCTCATCACATGTATGTTTATATATATATATAATATATATGATTTTGCCGCTACGATGTACACATCGTCGATGGTACTTCGAGTATATTATAATTAAGCGACATCTATAGGTCGTGATCATGTTGCCGATTGTTCGTGACTACTTCAACTAATCGATTCGACTGTAGCTTTCGATCAAGGTGAGTTTATAGCCCCTCTTTCACTTGTTTTATAATTTCTTTACAAATCTCGGGGGAGAATACATGCTCATTACAACTTGTTTGCATACTGTTTACATACTCATACTCATTTACAAACTCGGTTACTTGATTTATATCATACCCTCTTTCTACTTATGGATTTAAGTATTTAAAGCTGTTTATGAATACAATGGTTCTTTTCATTGGACACAAGTATTTCTGGTTATCATCTCATGTTTACGTGTTGCCTAAGTAGCGATTAGACCACTCAATGCCCGAAATTTCATGAACTGGTAATTAAAGATTTGTATGGGGATTGTATTATAAATTAGAGCTATTGGGACTGATTATCCCTATGCGGGTATAGTAGCGCTCCCTGTGCCGGTTTGTACCAGACAACGTTGGTTATATTATGTCAATTTCATTTGGTGTCTTTGTGTCAGACCCACCGGTAGGGCTAGAAATACATTTGGCATATTATATGCTACATAAATTAGCTTCAGTGTCATGAGCTTAGCGCAACAGTAGATACATTTTATGTGATACTGTATCTGTTATAGTAGTCATATATTTTAGAAATCTTGTGGTCCACACTACTTTGTTGAACATTACTGGTTATGAAATATTTTTTCATTATACTGCGGTGAAGCAGTAGACATTATTCTCTTTTGAATTCAACATTTACATTTACAAAAATCTATGAACTCACCAACTTTATGTTGACATTTTAAGCATGTTTTTCTTAGGTGGATTAGATGCTTAGATTACTTGATGTGCATTGGAGTCTAAATTAACATGATTTTCATTCATGGATTTCTACTTTCATTCAAATGATCAAATCTCGTTGTATTGTTTTCAAGTTTTTCATTGTGATGCAATTATGGGACAAATGTTATATTAATTTCAAGAAAATCAACGAGTTATTTTCAAACGACACATTTAGATGTCGTTCTCTTGTATCTTGTGCTGTTGTATTATGAAGTAACACTCCCGGACATATTTCCGCTGCGACTCATTTTTGGGGGTGTTACACATTTCACAAGGATCGTAAGCATATAAAGAACGCTAAAAACGGAGTTAAAACGAGTAAGATACGATGTTTCAAAGATTCGACATTATATATACAAAAGCTGTGAAACTCTGTACGTTTCATCAGCCGCTGAAGCTCACTTTCGAGGGCCTTCGGGTCTGATTGAGCCGAAGTGTAGAACTACAAAGTTGTTCGGAACGACATTTTACATAAACTTGCCGATTTTCATAATTTTCGGATGTATAGTTTGTAAACTAGACATTTTTCCTGACATGAATAGTGTTGGTTCGTTTTTAATAAAAATTTTGCGAAACATTTTAGAATCACTTATATAATATTTATTTGTGTTTCTAACTTTATAAATATTATTTTGCAAGACGATTAAACTACTTATACGACAATATTATACGAATAATAAAAACGTTAAATCAAGTATTTTTAACAAAATAAATAAATTATTAGACAAGTATACTATTTTTGCACATACGAATACATGGACATTTATTTTTCAAGATACAAATTTATAGTGTTTAATTTTATAAATTAAACATAGAGTTTTAGATGGTGATCAAACGCTATAACTTGTGATGCCGCATTATATTAGATGCATTATACTCATACAACCTATATTCAATTAGGTTGCATTCGGACTTGTCCGTGACGTTTTCACTTATTTAATATTCACTATCCGTTCATTCACTTGAGGTGAGTCCATAGCCCCTTTTTCCATCTACTTGTTTTATAAACTCTACGGGGTGAAATTATATGCTTGTTTTACTATGGACACAAGTGTTTTAAATTGTATGCTATCCAGATTATTTCCTGAATATTGTTGCCTAAGTCCTACCGCCATTGCATCTGAGTCCTACCAAAATCTGAACGTTAAATTGCTAATGTATGTGAGCGTTAATGTGTGGATAGATATTTGGCCTGACAATCACACGGAATTTTCGGGTCACAAGTTTGTAATGGTGCATTTAAAATTTGACGAAACTTGTAGCTGATTTTGGCAGACACCCTTTATTATTTGGGGAGGCATATACGGTTAGGTTTCCAGTGTCATGAGCTTTAGTCAAGTTACATGTTTTGGGATATTGACCTTGTTTTTTTTTTTTCCATAGTTTACCGTTACTTTATCTTGTGAGTTCCACTCTTTTACGATAAACATATGAATTCACTACAAACCATTTGTGTTGATCTTTAGCATGTTTAATTTTAGGCCCTAAGGTGTAATTTCTTGTAGGGGGAGCGGCTGGGGTGGGGTATCATGATGATGGATTTGTGTTTCTTTAAATTTCGATGCTATCATTTATCTTTAAAAACTTATGTCATCCTTTTGAAAACCGTGAAGTTTAGTATATAAAAAGTTGTTGAAGGTTTATGACGCTTTTAAATATGTGGGACCTAATGTGAAAACTATGATATTTTATAATGCATCGAATGTTACTTAGTTAAAAACGTCTATGTGAGGTCATTTCATATATCTTGTTTGTTGTACTATGACGTGACACCCCAATGTTACCATTCCGCTGCTACCAGATTTTGGGGGTGTTAAAAGAGCTATCCCGGACTCTTAGCATACGCTTAAACAACACCGAAGTTGCAGCGCATTAAATGTGTAGGACTAGACCTAGTTCAATGATAGGTCGCATGCTTAAGCACGTAAACAAGTATAAATTGATAAACATAATCAACAATCAACGATAAAGCATGCAATCGAGAATAAACAAACCAAACATTAAACCTTCATAAACATGGCTGTTACCTAAAGGTATCAACCGATAGTCATTGTAAAAATACACATGGTTTTATATATAAACGATTAAAATAAAGAAACATTAACTGAACGCGTATTTGGTTGTGCGAAGATTACAAGAGTTTTCCTATGATCTTGAGGCTCTTTTCTGACCTTCTCTGCTCCTTCATTCGTCACTTGGTCGACTTGGTGGTTTAGGCTTTTACTTGCATACCTAAAACTGAGTTTAGGATGTATTATTTATAGAGTCTGGAAACTGGTCGATACGCCGTATCGGGCGATGTGGGATACGGCGTATTAGGGATTTCTTGGAGTAAGGACCATGGTTGATATCTTTTAGAATCTTTGTGTATAACAAACCTTGGATACGGCGTACAAAGGCTTCTGGATACGGTGTATAGGTCAGATCCTTCATGGTTATTTGTGAAGTGTAGGCACGGATACGTCGTATCTTCTTGATGTATACGGCGTATTGATGTTAAACCAGTTGGTTCTTCTTTGTTGACCAAAGTATTATATACGGCGTATCGTTGATGTGGATACAACGTATTCTTTAAAGTCAGGCAATACGCCATATTGATACATGTAGAAAAAAAATCCTAAGTACGGGTCAGAAGTCGAATACGCTGTATTCGTTTAACGAATCCGCCGTATCGACCAGTCGGACAATAAAGTTTAAATTGCAAAAAAATAAAGACTGGATAACGTCCAAGTAGTCAATACGCCGACAGTCTGGAAAGACAGACTCGATAAGGAAATGAAAATACATTCCGGGTTGTTTCCCGGCAAGCACTTTTGTTTTTGTAAGAGTCTTTAAGTTAGGGCTCCCTTCAACTTCGCTACACCATTCTTGAGCTCTATGAATTCAACATTCTCTTTGTCAATGTCACCTTCATAATACTTCTTCATTCCTTGTCCATTGACTTTGAAGCTAAACCCGTTCTTGTTAATGATTTCTACAGCCCCATATGGATATACCTTTTTAACAATGTTCAGACGGCTCCATTTCGACTTAAGTTTTCCAGGTTACATCTTCAGACGAGAATTATAAAGTAGCACTTTGTCGCCTACCTTAAAATCTTGATCACCAGAATTCTAGAATCTTGCATTTCTTCGTCCGGTTCTTTGTAAATTTAGTATTCTCAAACCCAAACCGATCAAAAACCGATTTTTTTTTCGAAGAAAAAATAAGGGGAAACTTGAAGATTAATATCAAAAAAACATTAAAAAAAGAAATCTATATTATGGTGTATATTGCTTCTTTCAGACGATTAATAAGAATTTTTTTTTCAACGTTTTAGTCATATAATTTTGGAGAACATTGAAAAAAGAATATTCCATCAAAAACCGACCTTTTTGCATATAAATGAAAAAATAAGGGGCATAATAATTATAAATCTAATACTTCTTATTACGAAGACTAACAACCCTAAAAAATCACATAATGACGACGACAATCGAAGAAAGCAGACCTCCTTCGTTTCCACTAGAAATCATCCATGAAATCTTGTTGAAAGCTATAGTTAAATCATTATTACAATGTAAGAGTGTTTGTAAAGATTGGTACTCTTTAATTTCCATCCCTCATTTTATTAAGAAACATTATACTTTATCTTCTACCAACATAGAACATATAACATGATAGACTCGTATGGAACACTTGTAAACAAACAAACGATCTCATCAGCTTTCCTCTTGATGATGTGTTATTTGATAAATGTGCTTCTTGCTGATTAGCTTTAAAATTCCTTCAATTAGTCTCAAGGTTTTATGATAATTGGGTCTTGTCATGAATTTATGTGTGTCTTTGCTGAGAATGGTTTGTTTATATATAACTCTGCTACTAGAATATGCAATGCGTTACCTTTTAGGCCAGATGGTATTCTTTCGG
The DNA here is from genome assembly GCA_026074375.1 of Tanacetum coccineum. Lineage (NCBI taxonomy): Eukaryota > Viridiplantae > Streptophyta > Magnoliopsida > Asterales > Asteraceae > Tanacetum > Tanacetum coccineum. Next base: position 9,622 of record BQNB010150893.1, read on the forward strand.
GTATGATGAGTCTACCGAAGATTACAAAATTGTTGAAATAACGTCCACCACTACTAACAAAGTCTACCTATACTCTTTGAATAGGTAGACTTTTGGGTTTTCAAAGAGTATAGGTAGACTTTGTTAGTAGTGGTGGACATTATTTCAACAATTTTGTAATCTTTGGTAGACTCATCATACCCGAAAGAATAACATCTGGCCTTACGCTGACTATCTATTGTACGAAAAGAGGTTATATATAAACAAACCATTCTCAGCAAAGACACACATTAATCGAGGACAAGACCCAATTATCATAAAACATCGGAGACTGGTTGACATGAATTTTTAAGCTCATCAGCAGAAAGATTTATCAATATAAGACACATATCAGAGATAGCTGATGATGAGATCGTTTGCTTGTTTACAAGTGTTCCATACAAGTCTATCATGTTCTATGTTGGTAGAAGATAAAGTATAATGTCGACTTACGTTATTTATTCATTCACTTGAGGTGAGTTCATAGCCCCTTTTCCATCTACTTGTTTTACAAACTCTACGGGGTGAAATTATATGCTTGTTTTACTATGGACACAAGTGTTTTAAATTGTATGCTATCCAGATTATTGCCTGAATATTGTTGCCTAAGTTACCGCATTGCCATCTAAGTCCCTACCAAATCATGAACCGTTAATTGCTAATGTAGTGAGCGCTAGTGTTGTGGATAGATCTATCAGGACTGACAATCCCCACATGGAATTTCTGGTCACAAGTTGATCATGGTGCATTTAACATTTTGAGGAACTTGTAGGCTGTTTTGGCAGACACCCTATATTTATTTTGGGGCACTGACAGTTAAGGTTTCGGTGTCATGAGCTTAGTGCAATGATACATGTTTTGGACTATTGAACTTGTTTCATAGTCTACCGTTACTTAAATCTTGTGGTCCACTCTTTTACCGATAAACCTATGAATTCACTCAACCATTGTGTTGATCTTTAGCATGTTTAATTTCAGGTCCTAAGGTGTAATTTCTTGAGGGGAGCTGCGGGGATATCATGAAGATGGATTCTGTGTTTTCTTTAAATTCGATGCTCTATTTAACTTTTAAAAACTTATGTCATCTTTTGAAACCGTGAAGCTTTTGTATTATAAATGTATGTTGAAGGTTTATGACGCTTTTAAATATGTGGGACCTAATGTGAAAACTCTGATATTTTATAATGCATCGAATGTTACTTATTTAAAAACGTCTCTTTGAAGTCGTTTCCTATATCTTGTTTGTTGTACTATGACGTGACACCCCATTGTTACCATTCCGCTGCTACAAGATTTTGGGGGTGTTAAAAGAGCTATCCCGGACTCTTAGCCTACGCCTAAACAACACCGAAGTTGCAGTGCATTAAATATGTAGGACTAGACCTAGTTCAATGATAGGTCGCATACTTAAGCACGTAAACAAGTATAAATTGATAAACATAATCAACAATCAACGATAAAGCATGCAATCGAGAATAAACAAACCAAACATTAAACCTTCATAAACATGGCTGTTACCTAAAGGTATCAACCGATAGTCATTGTAAAAATACACATGGTTTTATATATGAACGATTAAAATAAAGAAACATTAACTGAACGCGTATTTGGTTGTGCGAAGATTACAAGAGTTTTCCTATGATCTTGAGGCTCTTTTCTGACCTTCTCTACTCCTTCATTCGTCACTTGGTCGACTTGGTGGTTTAGGCTTTTACTTGCATACCTAAAACTGAGTTTAGGATGTATTATTTATAGAGTCTGGAAACTGGTCGATACGCCATATCAGGCGATGTGGGATACGACGTATTAGGGATTTCTTAGAGTAAGGACCATGGTTGATATCTTTTAGAATCTTTGTGTATAATAAACCTTGGATACGGCGTACAAAGGCTTCTGGATACGGCGTATAGGTCAGATCCTTCATGGTTATTTGTGAAGTGTAGGCACGGATACGTCGTATCTTCTTGATGTATACGGCGTATTGATGTTAAACCAGTTGGTTCTTCTTTGGTGACCAAATTATTATATACGGCGTATCGTTGATGTGGATACAACGTATTCTTTAAAGTCAAGCAATACGCCATATTGATACATGTAGAAAAAAAATCCTAAGTACGGGTCAGAAGTCGAATACGCTGTATTCGTTTAACGAATCCGCCGTATCGACTAGTCGGACAATAAAGTTTAAATTGCAAAAAAATAAAGACCGGATAACGTCCAAGTAGTCAATACGCCGACAGTCTGGAAAGACAGACTCGATAAGGAAATGAAAATACATTCCGGGTTGTTTCCCGGCAAGCACTTTTGTTTTTGTAAGAGTCTTTAAGTTAGGCTCCCTTCAACCTCGCGTTACACCATTCTTGAGCTCTATGAATTCAACATCCTCTTTGTCAATGTCACCTTCATAATATTTCTTCATTCCTTGTCCATTGACTTTGAAGCTAAACCCGTTCTTGTTAATGATTTCTACAGCCCCATATGGATATACCTTTTTAACAATGTTCAGACGGCTCCATTTCGACTTAAGTTTTCCAGGTTACATCTTCAGACGAGAATTATAAAGTAGCACTTTGTCGCCTACCTTAAAATCTTTATCACCACGAATTCTAGAATCTTGCCATTTCTTCGTCCGTTCTTTGTAAATTCTAGTATTCTCAAAACCGAACCGATCAAAAACCGACCTTTTTTTTGAAGAAAAAATAAGGGGAACATTGAAGATTAATTATCAAAAAACATTGAAAAAAAAGAACTTATAATGGCTTAATTGCTTCTTTTAGACGATTAATAAGAATTATTTTTTTCAACGTTTTAGTCATATAATTTTGGAGAACATTGAAAAAAGAATATTCCATCAAAAACCGACCTTTTTTGCATATAAAAGAAAAAATAAGGGGCATAATAATTATAAATCTAATACTTCTTATTACGACTACTAACAACCCTAAAAAATCAAATAATGACGACGACAATCGAAGAAAGCAGACCTCCTTCGTTTCCACTAGAAATCATCCATGAAATCTTGTTGAAAGCTACAGTTAAATCATTATTACAATGTAAGAGTGTTTGTAAAGATTGGTACTCTTTAATTTCCATCCCTGATTTTATTAAGAAACATTATACTTTATCTTCTACCAACATAGAACATAGAACATGATAGACTTGTATGGAACACTTGTAAACAAACAAACGATCTCATCAGCTTTCCTCTTGATGATGTGTTATTTGATAAATGTGCTTCTTGCTGATGAGCTTTAAAATTCATTCAATTAGTCTCAAGGTTTTATGATAATTGGGTCTTGTCATGAATTAATGTGTGTCTTTGCTGAGAATGGTTTGTTTATATATAACTCTGCTACTAGAATATGCAATGCGTTACCTTTTAGGCCAGATGGTATTCTTTCGGGTATGACGAGTCTACCGAAGATTACAAAATTGTTGAAATAACGTCCACCACTACTAACAAAGTCTACCTATACTCTTTGAACAACAAAAATGATGAGTATAGGTAGACTTTTGGGTTTTCAAAGAGTATAGGTAGACTTTGTTAGTAGTGGTGGACGTTATTTCAACAATTTTGTAATCTTCGGTAGACTCATCATACTCGAAAGAATACCATCTGACCTTACGCTGACTATCTATTGTACGAAAAGAGGATATATATAAACAAACCATTCTCAGCAAAGACACACATTAATCCAGGACAAGACCCAATTATCATAAAACATTGAGACTGATTGAATGGATTTTTAAGCTCAGCAGCAGCAGATTTATCAAATAACACATCATAAAGAGGAAAGCTAATGAGATCGTTTGCTTGTTTACAAGTGTTCCATACAAGTCTATCATGTTCTATGTTGGTAGAAGATAAAGTATAATGTTTTTTAATAAAATCAGGGTCGGAAATTAAAGAGTACCAATCTTTACAAACACTCTTACATCGTAATAATGATTTAACTGTAGCTTTCAACTAGCTTTCAAAGTGATCGAAGAAAGCAGTCCTTCGTTACCACTATGAAATCTTGTTGAAAGATGTGAGTATGAAGAACAGGTTTGATAATTTTTGTCTGATGAAAATGTAAATGAGGAAACTAATGAAGGGGATCAAGTCAAAATTTCTAATTAAAAGGGCTTGTGATATGGGTATTCCAATTTCTGATGATGATTTAAAAGACTGGCCTCTTGATATGGTTGACTTGTATTATGACAGGTGGAAGAAAAGGAGTGCACAGTTTTTATCTCCTAAGCAGAATGCAGCAAGAAAGGTTGCAGATCTTAGGAGCAAAATTAGCCATTTGAGTAGGAGTATCAATGATAATGCTATATTTGAAAGCTCAACAAATGGCAAAGCAATCCAAAGAAGCTTCTGGTAACTTGTGAAAGCTTTTACTCACAGGCATATAAAGCTGAACGAAAGAAGATTGTTGACCTAGAGTGGGAAAGAAGACGAGCTGAGGTTGATTTGTTCTTGGTTTCTAAAGAGGTGATGACTGATAACATAAGGGATGTGTGGAGTGATGATATGATGGAGTAAAGGAGTGCATAGTTTTTATCTCCTAAGCATAATGCATAATGCATCGGATGTTACTTATTTAAAAACGTCTCTTTTAGGTCGTTTCCTATATCTTGTTTGTTGTACTATGACGTGACACCCCATTGTTACCATTCCGCTGCAGATTTTGGGGGTGTTAAAAGAGCTATCCCGGACTCTTAGCATACGCTTAAACAACACCGAAGTTGAAGCGCATTAAATGTGTAGGACTAGACCTAGTTCAATGATAGGTCGCATGCTTAAGCACGTAAACAAGTATAAATTGATAAACATAATCAACAATCAACTGTGCCATTGTTGAAACCTGTCTTAGGAAGAAAAGTGTCAACACAGTTTGTGAGAGATTGAACGTTGGTTGGGCTTGGACTTCTAATGCAGTGAAGAGCAGGAAAGTGTGCATAATTATTGTTGGTGCTGGAATTCTTCTTACATCAGTAGTGGTTTTACGACTGTTGGTGCTTTAGTTTATGGGGCTCATAGGTTTTCTAGGATTGTTGAGTACTGAGGATATGTTTCAGGTTCAATTGGCTATGGTTCTGGTTTTGTCAGCTTGTTTTCTGGTCCAGGCTCTTGGAGTGCAACAAAGTGTACATCATTGATAAAGGTTTGAGAGTTCTTTGGACTGATAAATGGTTTCAGGTTATGGTTAATATGACGACGTACCTGATGTTTTCCATTTGCAAGTATGCTAGTTAAACCATATTTACAATCTTTTCATTACAAGTGTAAGAGTGTTGAGTGATTTACGATTAAAGGTACTCGCGTTCAACATAGTCACATAAACTTTTTCTCTCTATCACCAAACAAACATAATAAAACCATCAAATTGACCGCCTAAAACATACTTCACTTAAACAAAAACACACATCTTATGGTATATTCACATACATTTTTCGTTTTTCGTTTTTCGTTTCTTCCAAACACGTTGTTGTCACCATAATCATGTTATCACAAGAAGGCAATGGCGTAGCTGTGTGGAGGGTTAGGTGGGCCATGGCTGGCCCTAGGGGTGTAAACGATCCGAGCCGAGTCGAGTTTTAGCCTAAACGAGCTAGGCTCGAGCTTGAATAAACTTTTATAAATTGGCTCGAGCTCGAGCTCGGATATTTTTTTGTTGTTCGAGCTCGAGCTCGAGGCTCGTTTAAGATATTTTACCTTTTTTGTACTCTTACAATAAATTAACTTTCAGGCTTAAGGTGCTCGTATAAAAGATTGAGCTTGATAAGCTCGCTTATTAACTCAAGCTCGAGTTCGAAAGCTCATTTACAATTATGAAAATTGTTCTAATGCTCAAATTAAATTTAATATAACTTATAAGCTCAACAAATATTGTTTAAGAACACAATATCAATGTTTAATAACATATAAAGCTTTACTAAGTTTTAAAATACGGTGGGGGTTTGCTTATATAGAGTTTTTTCTCTTGAAAGTTTTCCTCTTCTAGCGATGTGGGATAAGTCTACTAACCATGTCCTTTTTATATTTCAATTTCTCTTGTTCTTTTCATATTTCAAACTCTATTCTTATTTTTGTGTCTAAGTATTTCTAGTTAGCAAAGAAAAGTTGATTAAACTTTTATATATTTTTTATTTTAAAACAAAACTGAGATTGTTTGTTGCAATAGTAATATCAAACTGAGTTTAATTTTTATTTAAACATGTATAAAGTTGTTTTATTTATAATGCTATAAGGATGTGCTTTTAACGATTTCAAATACGTATAAGAAATAAACAAAACAAACACCCACTTAGCCATTAATCAGTATTTATGACAATATTCTCAAACTA
>BQNB010150894.1:1662-15975 GCA_026074375.1 Tanacetum coccineum
ACAAGAAGCTAATCACAATGCAGGTACAGAAGATATTATTGATGCAGGTGATTCTGAAAAAGAAGCTGAATCTGCTCAGGACTACTTTGTACTGCCAATATGGTCTTCTTATTCTTCAACAGTCAAAAGGTCAACAGCAAAGGATGCAGGTGAAGCACCTAACAAACATCCTGATTTAAAGACAGATGAGAAGCCAGTAGATAAGGAGGATCAAGTCTTTTTGGATGAACTTGAAAGACTTAAGAGGCAAGAACAGGATGCTAATGATGCCGCTGAAGCTGTCAGGAAGAAGTTTGCCCAAGAAACTGAGGAGTTGCTTCTACAGGCAGGAGCTGCTAAAGCTAGCAGTACTAACATAGTTAATACTGCTAGCACACTAGTTAGTACTGCTAGTCCTTATGGTGGACTATCCTTCACTGATCTAACCAATCCTGATGATTCAGAAATACCTGCACTTGAGGACATTTATAACAATCCTACTGACGGTATTTTTAAAAATTCATCTTATGATGCTGAGGGTGCAGTGGCTAACTTCATAAATTTAGAACCTGTTGTGAATGTCAGTCCTATTACCACATCAAGGATTAACTCTATTCATCCTTCAACTCAAATTCTTAGAGATCCACAATCAGCAGTTCAAACAAGAAGCAAAGTGACCAAAAGTTCTAGAGCTCATGCTTTTGTAAGTTATATTCAAAAGCAAAGGAGAAATAATCATAAGGACTTCCAAAATCAGCAGTTCAAATAAGGAGCAAAGTGACCAAAATTTCTAGAGCCCATGCTTTTGTAAGTTATATTCAAAAGCAAAGGAGAAATAATCATAAGGACTTTCAGCATTGTTTATTTGCTTGTTTCTTGTCTTAAAATGAACCCAAAAAGATATCTGAAGCACTTGAAGAAGAAAGTTGAGTTGATGCTATGCAGGAAGAACTGCTGCAATTCAAGATTTAGAAAGTTTAGATTCTTGTAAATTTGCCTTATGGGAAGAAGGCAATTGGAACAAAATGGGTTTACAGAAATAAGAAGAATGAGAGAGGTGTAGTGGTTAGAAATAAGGCAAGGTTAGTTGCTCAGGGACATAGGCAAGATGAAGGGATAGATTATGATGAGGTTTTTGCTCATGTGGCCAGGATTGGAGCCATTAGGATCTTTTTAGCCTTTGCCTCTTACATGGGATTCATAGTCTATCAAATGGATGTGAAAAATGCTTTCCTGTATGGCAAAATTGATGAGGAGGTCTATGTGTCTCAACCTACAAGTTTTATAGACCCTAAGTATCCTAAGAAGGTCTATAAAGTAGTGAAAGCTCTCTATGGTTTACACCAAACTCCCAGAGACTGGTATGCTATGTTATATACTTTCTTGTTATAGAATGGATACAGATGAGGAACTATTGACAAGACTCTTTTCATTAAGAAGGACAAACATGATATCATATTAGTACAAGTTTATGTGGATGATATTATTTTTGGTTCTATAAAGAGATCTTGGTGTGATGAATTTGATACATTAATGAAGAGTAGATTTCAGATGAGTTCTATAGGAGAGCTCACCTTCTTTCTTGGATTACAAGTCAAACAGAAAGAAGATGGTATCTTTATAAGTCAGGATAAGTATGTAGTAGAAATCCTAAAGAAGTTTGATTTTGTCAATGTTAAGACTGCTAGTATACCAATTGAGACCCATAAGTCATTAGTCAAGGATGAGGAAGCTAGTGATGTGGATGTACATCTTTATAGATCCATGATTGGTTCTTTAATGTACTTGACTGCTTCTAGGCCTGATATTATGTTTGCAGTCTGTGCTTGTTCTAGGTTTTAGGTCAATCCAAAGACTTCCCATCTAAGTGCTGTTAAGAGAATCTTTAGGTATCTAAAGGGCAAACCCAAACTGGGCCTTTGGTATCCTAGAGTGTCCTCATTTGACCTGGAAGCCTACTCAGATAGTGACTATGCTGGAGCAAATCTTGACAGGAAATCCACAACAGGAGGTTGTCAATTTCTTGGCAGGAGACTTATTTCTTGGCAATGCAAAAAGCAGACAATTATGGCTACTTCTACTACAGAGGCAGAATATGTTGCTGCTGCAAATTGCTGTGGGCAAGTTTTATGGATTCAAAATCAAATGTTAGACTATGGGTTCAATTTCATGAACACAAAGATCTACATTGATAATGAAAGTACTATATGCATTGTAAAGAATCTAGTATTTCACTCCAAAACAAAGCATATTGCAATTAGGCACCACTTCATAAGGGATGCATATGAGAAGAAACTTATCCAGGTGCTGAAAATACACACTGATGACAATGTAGCTGATCTTCTAACCAAGGCATTTGATGTTAGCAGGTTTCAGTTCTTAGTTGTTACAATTGGGATGATCAATCCATAAGCTGCATTAGTTAAGGGGAGGCAATATGATTTGTTGTATAGTTTGTATGAAGTGTTCAGTGTGCAAAAGAATCTTGACCATAGTGATGATTTTCATGGAGTTATTTGGGTTTTAGAGAGTCATTAGGAAGAGCTTTAGATGGTACTGAAGCACTGCTGTTGCCAAAATTGTTCATTCTTTGGTTGGCAAAAGTTAGTACCGACAGTGGAAAGTTAATACCGGTTGGGCAAAGATTAGTACCGTTTAGTGAGTTGAAAGAAAATACCACCAAGGGTATAAAGTGTAAATTAAAACGGTTTTCTTTGATCTTAGGTTTGCTAAACCTATATAAACCTATCTCAATTGCACAGTTCACTCACGTAATCTTTCTCAATTACTTTCTTTCATTCAAACCCTAATATCTCACTCATCGACGATCACAAATTCAACAACCATGGCTGTTCTTGAATCGTGCCCTAAACACAATATGGTCGCTTATTTGGAGAAGACTAATGGGAATGCAGAGTTTCATGAGTTTATTGATTTTCTTATGCGAAGCTCCATTCATAATGCTCTCACTGTAAGCTCCAGTAGTCTCTACCTATATTTGTTTGACAGTTTTGGATGTTCTACTAAATCATAAATAATTTCAACAATGTTAGGTATATTTACTGCCAAAGTAGCTGGCAGCATGTCGTCTATCTCTAAAGCATCTTATAAGAAGTCGATCTTCTTTTTGGAGATGCTGATGGGATAGATTCTCTATCAAATACAGGCTATATTTTGATGACTATTCAGCTCATGGGTTTATGAGGGGATTTAATTGTCTTTAAACCTTTAACAAAGCTTTGTTTTCTCCCCAATGGAGATTTCTTTTTCATTCATTGAATCTTTGTATTAGTTCAAAAAAGCACCTCTTGGAATCAAAATTCCCACTAACATTGCCACTGCTGTAATGTGTCTTAACATCTCAATCTGAAATATAATTTTTCTATATTAATTTTGATGTATGCTTAGACTCTTAGATGCAAAAGAAAAAGTTTTTTATGTATCCAGTTTTAGTTCAATCTTTTTTGGATATAAACAAACTAATGAATGTACCGTACCATTAGACCATTTTCTGGTTTATGCTTTGACAAGTAAAAGTTTCTTTTTATGGTTAAAAAGGGTAAAACATTTTTTAGGGTAAAGCATCTTACCTTGTTTCTCACATATTGGTTCAACCAACAGAGGATGAGGGTGAACAATCAGAAAGACCATCTGAACCACAACCTACACCCTCTTCTCCTCACCCAAGTGAAGTTCATGTTGAGCCTTAGTCTGACCCATCACCTATACCTTCACCTACTACTCATATTCCTGATTCCATTCTAGAGGATTCTGGTGGGAATCAAGGAGGTCAGTCATCCAGTGATAGATCCCTTTCCGGGAATGAGGGTGACATGACACTCCAAAGTGTATATGATCTTTGTATCTCTTTATGTTCACAGGTTACAGATCAAGCCAAGGAAATTAAACACTTGAAGGCACAGATCAAGAAGCCTAAGAAGAAAGCCAAACCTGTTATCACACACCACAACGCTTGGATGAAAAGTGTAACCTTGAAGCAAAGATTGGCAGGAAAGAAATCCTTGAAGAAAAATTAGATGCAAAAGGAGTCTGTATCCAAACAGGGGAGGAAATCTGCCAAAGCTGAACCTTCAGTCCATAAAGATCCATTGTTTGATGGAGCTTTGATGATTGAAATTGACCAATTATGGAGACTGAGGATGATCAAGAATGTGGAGGGAAGGAATCAAGGTATGTGGTTCATGAAAGAGAAGGAAAGGAAAAGATAAGGAAGTTTGTACTGAAGATGCACCCTTTAAGGGTTTCTTACTAACATGCAGAAGATAGTACGAAAGGAAAAGTTAGTATCGTGAGACCAGATGTAGTACTGAGAGAGATCAAGAGTTAGTAATGACAAGAATGATGGAGAAGTTAGTACCGATAGGACCGATTGATGAGGTACTGTTGATCAAACTGAAGGAAGAAGTGCCACTCCAACCACTCCTACAACTTTTAGAGATGATGAGACTATTACTCAAGTACGTATCATAATGAGTCAGAACAAGGAGAAGCTCAAAGAAAAAGAAAAATAAGTAGAGCTTAAGGATGTTGAGGAGACTGAGAGACATAGGCCTACTTCAACCAGATCATTATTGACATTAAAGCCTCTTCCAAAGATTGATCCAAAAGATAAAGGGAAAAAGAAAATTGAAGAGGAAGATGAGTCTGATACTGAATCTGAAGGTATTCCTGAAGTTGAAAAGAAATTTAAGCAACTTGCTAGGGATGAAGAGATGGCTAGAAAGGTGCAAGAGGATTGAGAAGGAGAAGAAGAAGTGAAAAAGTTAGCTGAAGAAGAAGCTACAAATGCTGCTCTTATACAAGATTTTGATGACATCAAAGCAAGAATGGAAGCTGATAGACTTCTAGCACTAAGACTTCAAGAAGAAGAGAGAGAGCAGTTCACTATGGAAGAAAGAGCAAAATTCCTTCATGATACAATTTCAGCCCAAAGAAGGTTTCTTGCAGAACAAAGAGCTGCTGCCATCAGAAACAGACCACCTACAAGAACTCAACTTAGGAATCAGATGATGACTTATTTGAAACATGATGGAAACAAGAAACACTCAGACCTAAAGAACAAAACTTTTAAAGAAATACAAGCTTTATATGAGAAAGTGAAAAGGTTTGATGAAAGTTTCACTGCTGTTGGTTCAACTGAGGATGAAAGAAAGATTAAGGAGATGAATGAAGGAGCAAAAGATCTTGAATAGAAGAAGGTTGCTAAAGAAACTCCAAAGAAGGAAGACACAGCAAAGGTACCTGCTAAGGAAGATGTGATAGAGCAGGGTACAAAGAAAAGGAAGGGTGGTCATATGAAGATGATTGCAAGGAAAAGGAAAAGACCTCAACCAGATGTTGATAGTGATGATGAACATAGAAAATGCCTAAAGATTGTTACATTTGAAGGTACCATAGATAGTGAAGTAATGGAGAAGAAATCATTTATTTCTAAGTTAGACAAGGTTTCATCACCAGAGGGGGATTACCTTGTTATCTACAGAGCCAATGGGAACTTCAGGGCATTCAACTATCTATTGGAGGTACTACATATAATGTAGGCAAGATTTATTTCATTGTATAATTGATGATGGAGCAGTTACTCAGAAATTACACTAAGAAGGATTTGAGTTGTTCTTTAGGGAGATTTGAAGATAATGATGGAATCCTCAATAGAAGAAAATGATCAAAGTGATTTCTGGAGTGATCAACAAGGAAGTTGTCACTTGGAGATTGTATGAAGCTTGTGGAGTTTACATACTAGAACTTAAAGATGGGACAGTCATCCATATGTTAGTTGAAAGAAGGTATCCTCTTTCTAAGGATTTATTGCAAAGAATGCTTGATCTTAGATTGGAGGTTAATGAGAAGTGTACTGTGCCCTGATTTGATTAGATTTATTAAGCAACAGATTAATGAAGAGTGATGATGTAAATGGGAGATGAGAAGGGTTTGACGTGTTGGCTAAACCACCACACAAACAATAATGTTCGTCAAGTTCACCATGATTAACAGGTTATAAGAACTGGCTTGTTCCATACAGCAACGCATGTGGTAACAGACTATCAAATCCGTTTTTGGTTGACAATTTTACCAAAAAATTATAGGGTTTTAAAATAACCTTGCTTATGGTGGAAGAGTTGGCTAGTTCCACGATCAAACAGTCTTTCTGGTAAAGACTAATCAAATCTGTTGATAGCTGATTAGTTTGCTAAAAACTATATGGTTTATCCAATGCACCATGTTATGGATTGAAGCATTGGCTGTCTAAAAAGCAAGGGTATTTGGTAAAAAGACAAATCAATTTTTGTTGATGGGTTGACAGTTTACCAAAAATGTTTGGTAATTAACTCACCATATTTATTTTGCAATAAAGAGTTGACTATCCTAGAGAAAACGGCTACTGGTAAAGGAAAATCAAATCCGTTTATGGTTGGTAGTTTGACAAAAACTACAAAGCCAACTTAGTTGGATTGTTGCTGAAAAGATGTTGCTGAAAAGACAAAGTTGCTGATGAAGATGGATAGTGTTTAAAGATCAGATCAAGATGTGTTAAAGTGTTTGGATACATCCTCCAAGAACTCTTAGAGAATAAACCTGATGAACATGAAAGTTAATGAGGTTACATCAATCATGTTTAGGAAGGATTGTTGGGAAATATACATTCCTAACTTAGTACCGTTGGGTATATACTTAGTACCGCTAGTTATAATTAGTACTGACAAGTATACAAAGTGTTAAGTACTGCTCAGATAGTTAGTACCGTTAGTAAAAATTAGTTAGTACCGTTTAAGAGAAATGTATGAGATATTGTAGGAAAAGATATGTATTATCTTTTATGCGTTTTGTAAGCCTGTTAGGGTTTATCTTTGGTCTATAAAAAGAACCCTACGGCATTAGAGAGTATACAACAACAAGAACACACAGATCTCATCTCATTCAATCATATCTCATAGTTAGTAATCTGTAATCATTTTAACAGATTAATAATAATCAAAGTTTAGTTATTCATTGTTCTCTTTAATACTGTTGTGTAGATTCTACATATAGAATAAGTATTCATAATCAGTGTTTCTCTATAGTCAATCTGTATTTATACAAGTTTGGATTTCACCCTTGATTTGGCTGCAAAGAATTGTTCAGTTTGGGACTCTCTACTTGTGATTTTAGATTATGGGTTTGATGCGAAATGACTCTTATTTTATCATGTTCATAAGTATTTGTAATCAGATTAATGTTATAGACTAAGTGTAGTCACTTGAAATGCGTATTGTAGGGTTTTGCTCTTGTTTTTGTGGATGACACGCAACTTTCATCGTGGTGGGGTAATACCCGAAGCTACGCGTTGGGTGGTGGGGGGGCATGTCTTGGGGTTGTTGGCGGGTGGGTGTGGGAGATTTGGTTGGGAAATTTTATACTTCTATGCAAGGAACAAGTCGTTTTTATGGTGGGGGGGGGGGGGGGGGGGCGGGGGTATAGCTTGGGTTAGGCTGTGGGGGGGGGGAGTTGGGGGTGGGGGTGTGGCGGATGGGCGTGTGTTGCAGGCGGCAGGTTGGGAGGGGTGAGGTTGTGGGCCTGATGGTTGGTGTGCAGTAGACTTAATTCATCGGCTTTGGTGGAGGGGAGAATTTTTAACACCTCCTTGATATGATCTTTTTTAAATACTATCCATCTTCATACAGCAACTTTGTCTTTTTCTGCTAATCTTTTTCAGCAATTAATCCATACTAAGTTGGCTTTTTGTTGTTTTGTCAAACCACTTCAGCCATTAATTTACGGATTATTATTTGTTTTTCCTTTACCAGTATAAGCGTTTTTGTCTAGGATAGTCAACTATTTATTGCATAATATTATGGTGAGTTATTTTCAATACAGTTTTTGGTTAAATCTCGCTCAAACCGTATCACCAAAATTGTTTTTGGTCACTCTTTACCAAATAACCGCTTGCTTTTTTAGACTAGCCTAATGCTTATTTGCCCATAACCACATGGGTTGCATGATAATAATCCATATGTTTTTAGGCTAACTTTCTGCTAACCATTCAACAGATTTGATTTAGTCTCTTTCCAGAAGAAGAAAACTGGTTTGATCTTGGACTAAGCCTCTCTTCACCATGAAGCAAAGGTGTAGTTGAAAACCCTTAATTATTTTTGGTTTTTTTTTTAAGTTTTAAAAAATTTTCATCCATAAACGGATTTGTGAAAAGTCTTTTACACAATGCCGTTTTGGCTTTATGGAACTAGCCAGTAGTAAGAGCATGTTCTGTACTGTTAAGCATGGTTTGAACTGATGACCATTTGTTGTGTGGTAGGTTAGCCAACACTCAAACCCTTCCATCTCCATTCTTAATCTTCACTCTTCATTTTAATCTTGTTGCTTAATAAATCTAATCCAAATCTAGGGCCCAGCTAGTAGTACTTTCTCTTATTAACCTCCAATCTAAGATCAATAGCCATTCTTTGCATTAAATCCTCTTAGAAAGAGGATACCTTCTTTCAACTACAATATGGATGACTGGCTATCCCATACTTTAAAGTTGATAGTTTGTTAAAAATCCACATGCTTCATACAATCTCCATAGTGGACAATCTTCACAAATCTTGTTAATCACATCCAGAAAAATCACATTTGATACTTTTTCTTCTATTGAGGGATAGGATTTTTCCATCCTCTTTTATCTTTCCAAATCTCCCTAAAGAATCAAACTCAAATATTCTAGTGTAATATTTCCTGTGTACTTGCCTCATCATCAAGTTTATACAAGTGAAAAATAAATCTTGACTATCAAATATATGTTTGACTCCAATAGATAGTGTATGCTGAAGTTCCCTTTGGGCTTTTGATAGTTAATACAAGGTAATCCCCTCTGGTGATGAAACCTTGTCTACTTAGAATTAAAATGATTTCTTCTCCTTACTTTACCGATCTATGGTACCTTTCACAATGTTTTCAATTCTTTAGGCATTTTCTATGTTCATCATCACTATCTACATATGGTTGAGGGTCTTTTCTTTTCCTTGCATCACTTCATATGACCACCCTTCCTTTTCTTGTACCCTGCCTCATATCACAATCTTCCTTTTAGCTGGTTTATACCTTTGCTGTGTCTTCCTTCTTTGGAGTTTCTTTAGCAACCTTCTTCTATTCAAGATCTTTTTCTCCTTCATTCATCTCCTTAATCTTTCTTTCATCCTCAGTTGAACCAACAGCAGTGAAACTTTCATCAAACTTTTCACTTTCTCATATAAAGCTTGTATTTCTTTAAAAGTTTTGTTCTTTAGGTCTGAGTGTTTCTTGTTTCCATCATGTTTCAAATAAGTCATCATCTAATTCCTAAGTTGAGTTCTTGTAGGTGGTCTGTTTCTGATGGCAGCTGTCTTCGTTGTTCTGCAAGAAACCTTCTTTGAGTTGCAATTGTATCATGAAGGAATTTTGCTCTCTCTTCCATAATGAACTGCTCTCTCTTCATCTTGAAGTATTAGTGCTAGAAGTCTATCAGCTTTAATTCTTGCTTTGATGTCATCAAAATATTATATAAGAGCAGCATTTGTAGCTTCTTCTTCAGCTAACTTTTTCACTTCTTCTTCTGCTTCCCAATCTTCTTGCACCTTTCTAGCCATCTTTTCATCTCTAGCAAGTTGCTTAAACTTCTTTTCAGCTTCAGGAATACCTTCAGATTCAGTATCAGACTCATCTTCTTCTTCAATTTTCTTTTTCCCATTATCTTTTGGATCAATCTTTGGAAGAGGCTTTAAAGTCAATAATGATCTGGTTGAAGTAGGTCTAGGTCTCTTAGTTTCCTCAACATCCTTAAGCTCTACTCCTTTTTCTTTTTCTTGAGCTTCTCTTGTTCTGGACTCATATGATACGGTACTTGAGCAATAGTCTCATATCTCCAAAAAGTTGTTGTAGGAGTGGGTTGGTAGTGGCACTTCTTCCTTTCAGTTGTTCAACTCAGTACCTTCATTGGTCTATCGGTACTAACTTCTTTCATTGTCAGTAGTACTAACTCTTGATCTGTCAGTACCTTCATCTGGTCTGTCGGTACTAACTTTTTCCTTGTCGGTACTATCTTTTTGCTTGTTAGTACCTAGTGCATCTTCAGTACTAACTTCCTTTTCTTTCCTTTCCTTCTCTTCATGCACCACATACCTTGTCCTCCCCATTCCTTGAGCATCCTCAGTGTCCATATTGTCAATTTCATCATCATCAAGCTCATCAAACAATGGATCTTTATGGACTGAAGGTTCAGCTTTGGCAGATTTCCTCCCCTGTTTGGATACAGACTCCTTTTGCATCCAATTTTTCTTCAAGGATTTCTTTCCTGCCAATCTTTGCTTCAAGGTTACACTTTTCATCCAAGCGTTGTGGTGTGCGATAACAGGTTTGGCTTTCTTCTTAGGCTTCTTGATCTGTGCCTTCAAGTGTTAATTTCCTTGGCTTTTTGATTCTGTAACCTGATAACATAAGAGATACAAAGATCATATACACTTTGGAGTGTCATGTCACCCTCATTCCCGAAAAGGGATCTATCACTGGATGACTGACCTCCATGATTCCCACCAGAATCCTCTAGAATGGAATCAGGAATATGAGTAGTAGATGAAGGTCTAGGTGATGGGTTAGACTGAGGCTCAACATGAACTTCACTTGGGTGAGTTGCTCGAGAATAGTAAGAAAGGAGAAGGAAGGATAAGAGGAAAGAAGAAAGAGGAAGAAGGAAGAAGGAGGAATGAAAGAAAGATAGGATAATGAGAAGGACGGGAGGAAGAAATAGGAAGAGATGAATAGAGAAGGGGGAAGGTGAAAGAGAAGAATGGGATGAAGATGAGAGGGGAAGGAGAGGGACTCTAGGGTAAGTGAAGGAAGGATGTATGAAGAGGGTGAGTGAGAAGAGACGAAGAGAGCAAAGATGAGAAGGAAGAGAAAGAGAAAGAGGGGGAAGAGAGGGAAAGAGAGGAAGAATCAGAAGAGAAGATAGATGATGAGAGGAAAACAAAAAAAAATGGAAAGAAAGGGGAAGGAAGAATGACAGGAGGTAAGGGAATGAGTTAGATGAGATGTAATAGGATGAGAGAAGATAGTGTAGGAAGATAGGGAAGGCGGGGGAGGGAGGGACGAGAAGGAGGAACGGAATAGACAGAGGATTAGAGAAAAGAACGGGTGGGGGGGGATGAGAATGAGTTATGGTGAATGGTAGAGAAAGATAAAGTCACCGAGAAGAGGAACAGGGGGGAATAGAAGTGAAGTTAAGGTGAGAAAGAGGCTAAGGGGAGGAAGAGGGTGTTGGTTGTGGTTCGGTGGTCTTTTGATTGTTCACCCTCATCCTTCTGTTGGTTGAACCAATATGTCGAGAAAACAGATGTATCGACTTTCATAAATAATGTTTACCCTTTTTTAACCATATAAAGAGTCAATGCAAGGTTTTGAAAAATGGATTCATTTGTTAGGCAAGTAGTACCATCAACATCATTAAGAAGAAGGGAACTTCTTATTGATGCTTCAGTAACTACTACTACCTTGCTATCAACAGTAGCATGAATTTGCTTCTCATCATTGACTGTTTTGGAACAAGCAGTGTTCTAAAACTATTCAATATAAGAAATATAGATAGTAGGACTTACAGTGAGAGCATGATGTATCAAACTTGATGTAAGAAAGTCCACTATCTCATGAAATTCTGAATTTCTTGCTGTTTTCTCCAAACACATGACCATGTTATGTTGATAGACAAATTTCAAATCAGCCATAGATGCGTTGAAAAGTTTGAGTGAGGTGTGGGATATGATCGATTGTGAGAATATAAGGGTTTAGAGAAGTTAATTGAGATTTTATAGAGATGTACTTTAGGGTTTGAGTTGACCGACTGAATAAACTTGATTCTTTATCTTAAAGAAAGAGTATTATAGAAAGAAAGATCAAGAATTATCCAATTCATAGACCCCTATAAGCAAGTTGTTGGCAGAAATATCTCAACGGTTATAATTAATTAATGAAAATCTGTTATGCTCTCAAATAGTAGTAACGGTAACAAGTAGCATAAACGTTTGCCTGGCAGCACTAACTTTATGCCTAGCAACACCAACTTTGCCTGGCAGTACGAATTTTGTGCCTGGCAGCACTAACTTGTTAGTTTCCATTGAGTACCCTCAAATCCAATCCAAACTGCATCTTTAACCCAATCTAAGCATCAAAACCATTGTTAAACACTTTTGAGTAGCACTAACCAAGCCAAGCATTATTAACCTTTTGTTTTAGCAGTACAAAGTTTCTTTAGCAGTATTAACTAAGCCCAGCAGTACTAACTTGTTGTACAAATAGTACTAACTCTGTCTTCAATAATTATACAACAACATGCCTCTATTCTTCACAAGCACACTAGAAAAGACTAGATAGACATGTGAGAATTCACGAGGATCCATATTTATGCATAACGCATGAATAAAAGTTAAGAACTGTTGTCTATCCAACATATGAACCTCCCCTCAACCAATGCAGCTATAGACAAATTCATCTACAAACTGTACAACAACTCTGAATTACCATCTTGCCTTACCTGAACTAATGCAGCTATAGGTTGAGTATGAAAATGTTAACAATCAAGAAATTGAACCTGCTAACATAAAAAAATTTAGTTAAAAGATCAGCCACATTGTCATAGTGTGAATCTTCAGCACCTGGATAAGCCTCTTCTCATAAGCATCCCTAATGAAGTGGTGCCTAATCTTAATATGCTTTGTTTTGGAGTGAAACACTGGATTCTTTACAATGCATATTGTGCTTTCATTATCAATGTAGATCTTTGTGTTCATAAAATTAAACCCATAGTCTAACATTTGATTCTGAATCTACAATACTTGCCCACAACAGTTGGCAGCAACCACATACTCTGCCTCTGTAGTAGAAGTAGCCACAATTATCTGCTTCTTACACTGCCATGAAATAAGTCTCCTGCCAAGAAATTGACAACCTCCTGTTGTGGATTTACTGTCAAGATTTGCTCCAGCATAATCACTATCTGAGTAGGCTTCCAGGTCGAATGATGACACTATAAGATACCAAAGGCCTAGTTTAGGTTTGCCTTTGAGGTACCTAAAGATCCTCTTCACAGCATGAAGATGTGAGGTTTTGGAGTTACCTGAAACCTAGAACAAGCACAGACTACAAACATAATATCAGGCCTAGAAGCAGTCAAGTACATTAAAGAGCCAATCATGGATCTATAAAGATGTACATCCACATCAGCAGCTTCTTCATCCTTGGTCAAAGACTTTTGGGTCTCAATTGGAGTATTGGCAGTCTTCATACTAGCAAAATCAAACTTCTTCAGGATCTCTGCAACATACTTATCCTGACTTATGAAAATACCATCTTCTTTCTGTTTGACTTGTAATCCAAGAAAGAAGGTGAGCTCTCCCATAGAACTCATCTGAAATCTGCACTTTATTAATGCCTCAAATTCATCACACCAAGACCTCTTTGTGGAACTAAAAATAATATCATCCACATAAACCTGTACCAACATGATATCATTCTTGTTCTTCTTGATGAAAAGAGTCTTGTCAATGGTTCCTCTTCTGTATCCACTCTTCAACAAGAAAGTAGATAAAGTAGCATACCAAGCTCTAGGATCTTGGTGTAAACCAAACAGAGCTTTTACAACTTTCTAGACCTACTTAGGGAACTTAGGATCTACAAAACCTAGAGGTTGAGACACATATACTCCCTCATCAATTATGCCATATAAGAAGGAACTCTTCACATCCATTTGACAAACTATGAATCCCATATAAGAAGCCAAGGCCAAAAAGATCCCGATGGCTTTAATCCTAGCCACAGGAGCAAAAATATCATCATAGTCTATCCCTTCCTCTTGTCTATATCCCTAGGTAACCAACCTTGCCTTATTTCTAACTAAAACACCTCTTTCATCCTTCTTATTTCTGTAAACCCATTTTGTCCCAATTGCCTTCTTCCCAAAAGGCAAGTCAACCAGAATCTAAACTTTCTGAATCTTAAATTACAGCAGCTCTTCCTGCATAGCATCAACCATTTTTCATCTTCAAGAGCTTGAGATATCTTCTTGGGTTCAATCTAAGAAAGGAAGAAAGCAAACAAACAATGCTGGAAATCCTTGTAATTATTTCTTCTCTGCTTTTAAATATAGCTAACAAAAGCATGAGCTCCAGAACTTTTGTGTACTTTGCTCCTTGTCTAAAGTGCTAAGGTTGGATCTCCAAGAATTTAAGTTGTAAGATGAATGGAGTGTATCCTTGATGTGGGAATATGACTAACATTCACAATGGTTTCTAAATTAGTGAAGTCAGCCACTGC
>BQNB010150895.1:5131-15974 GCA_026074375.1 Tanacetum coccineum
TTTGAATGCAAAATCGATATTGGGTTACGTTGTTATACACCCGTTATAAAACAAATATTATTGCCATTAGCTCATGAATCCGAAGCCTTGGGATATATTTGATATGTTATAGCCCCACGAGTGCCTTTGCCAAAACACCCGCAGTTATATTCTAATGAAGTGCAATTGGTTACCAATATCACTGGGTATACCAGCGGGGAGTCCAACCCAAATAGATCTGTTCACAACATTCGCGCTCACTCCGTAGAGTAATTAACGGTTCATGATATTGGGAACTTAAAGGCAAAATAGTTACTTAGGCAATAATAAATCAGGACAACATATAGAAAATAATTGCATTCATGGTTTATTGCATGTATCCCCCTCGCGGGTTTATAAAACATTTGAAAGATTGAAATGCGAGGCTATGAACTCACCAAGTCTTTGAAAAGTAATCACATTGTTATAAAATAAACGAGTATGCAAAAGAGTTTGTAACACACATCGCAACCTGGGGTAATATGTCAAGTTTTAGTTTGATTGTTATGTTTCAAAACTTTATAAAGTATAATGTATATCTTTGATTGAATTATTATGGAGTATTGTATCACCGTCGGGTCATCCATATTATCGAGGCCCATTCATTAAACGTTTGAGTAGCTATGGCACTTTTAAATCGTAAAACCCAGTAACTCAGTCAGAACGTAATACCAAATCGAAACCCCTTAATATGAAGCTCCCTAATATTGTGATACGATATAGATTCGGGACAGGATTTTTATAAAGCACATCGATGATGAATTTTATAATAGTTATAACATAATCGGTTTTAAGCGTTTAGAGATGCGAGCGCGATAACTGGCAATGATAACACAGTCAAGGTTAATTAAAGTTATGTCTTATAAGGTTTTGAACACATTTCTACACTTTTTCAAAATGTTACATTTTAGACCCTTAAGAATGAAAAATGGCAAAATATACCCTTGGAGTTTTCAACCTGTTACAAAGTTTGGTCCCTTCTTTTAAAAGATGTACAAAGTAAACATTGTATTTTGGAAAGTGACATAATAGACCCCTATAGTTATAACTTTGATAAAAATTACATTTTTAGTCCCACACACACACACACACTAAAGTTTCAGAAAGTTACGATATATACCTCTTTGTGCATGAAAAATTTATCGTTTTGTTAGTCCAAAATCCATAAATGATATTTTTCAATATGAAAATTAATTTACAGGTTATAGCTTATTAATATAAGCTAAAATAAGAAGGTTTAACGTAACAAAAGTTCAAAATAATGATTCGTTAAGCTAGAAATCAAAACGGGTCGAATTAGGGTTTTAAAATGAAAGACGCGCGGGTTTTAAGTTTAAATTCTTTCAAGACTTAATAAAGTACTTATTATAATGTTAGATAAGCTTATTAGGATAGATTATAATAATAGTTTACAAGTTTAGCTTATAGATTAAGCAAAAACATGAAATTAGGGTTTCATGAGCTTGGTTTGGATCAAAAAGGTAAAACACATATGTTTTTGAGTTCAAAGCTTTTAACAATAGTTTAAGCATGATCATATGAACATTATAAGGGTATGAAAACAGAATGTGAGCTTATGGAACCTGGTTTTGAGCTTATAGCTTGGAAACGGGTCGAAATCTAGAGACTTTTTAAGGCTTCGTCTGCCTAGAAATAACAACTTTAGGGCTTCTTTTCTTGGTTTCTTTGCTTTACTTCTGGTCTTGGGACTTCTATTGATCTTCTATTTCTGCTATGGAAGTATTAGAACTCCATTTGTAGGTAAGAGAGAAGTTGTGGGGGATGGTTTAAATGTATGTGTATGTTTCGACTTATATAGGGTTAGAAACACTTGGTGAGCAAGTTTTCTTAGCATCTAAGGGAGTGATAAGTGTCTAACCTAGTAGATATGACAAGGAAGAGCTAGTATGGTAAGTAACATAAGCTAGAAACTAGCCTTGAGGTGTTGGATTTGGTCCTGTGATGTCCTGTGCAATATAAGAAAAGAGAAAGAAAAAGAGGTGTACAGTGCCTCCTTGGTGACCAAGGAATGAAGTGAGGTGCTTGTAAGCAGCTAGGGGCTGAAGTAGGTGAGTCATGGAGGTGTGTGGGTGCTTGGTTGGTTTTCAAAATAGGTAAAAAGAAGGGAAAATGAGTATAAGAGTTCACAGACGTTGCACAGGTTAGAGGTTTTTGGTTTCCATTTTCATGTACTATGGAGTAATGAGTGAAAGATATGAAATGTAATGTTGTAACTAAGTGTTTATAACTTAATTTGATTAATGGTTTAGGTTAATAATGGGTAAAAACAAGAAACTGGGTCATGGTTTAGAAACTAACTCGGTTTTAGGGTTTCTTGGTTTGAATTAGGGTTTTGAGTTTAAAAATCATGTCTAAGTGATTGAAATGGAGGTAAATGTTGTTAAAAAGTTGTGCATTGCTTGTTTGTACATTGTACTTAATAGTTTGTACAAGATTCGTTAGGAAAACAGGGGTAAGGGAATGGCTATTTTTATATGTCAGCGTTAATGACTTTGTAACACATGTGTGCTTGTTAAGGGGAACTTTTAGGCCTTGACATGGAGGGAGAGGTAGATATTTTTCAATTGAGAATGTTATTTTACTTGTACAAAAGCTTTAGAGTTACCTTTTACATGGAATTGGGTTTTAGAGTAGGTATAAACGAAAACGGGTTTAGAGGCAGGCTAGAAATAGACTATGCAAATGTGTACGAATATATGAGTAATGTCACTTTTAAAAATGATTTATTTAAGAAATTGACCTTGACATGTTATTGATCGTTTTGCTGACATATATGTTATAGTTATATAATTGCCATATAGGTTGCGTGAGCTCGTTAACTTCTAGTATGCAAAATTGCGTTGCATAAATTGAGATATTTGGTAAGGTAAAGTAATGTAATATAAAAATGGAGTATGTCCTGACATAAGGTGATTGTTCGATTAATATAAAATATCAGTAGGATCACAGAATATACATGCATCTAACTTTAGTAATGGATATTTACATTGGATAAAATTTGGTGAGTTGTTATAGTCCCCCATCCTTACATAATTCTCGTCCAGATTTACTTGGATATGAAGTGATGTTTGGATAATAGACGAAGAGTATATGCACGAATACTATGGCTTTAATACTTCGCATTCCCATGTAAACGTAGAGTTACTCTTTTAGAGGTTCCATCTCACTTAGACTATAGGAATACACTTCATTTTTATTGCTTGATTTCACGATCCATAAATTTCCACTTTGTTCTTCTACAAAGTTGAGTTTGTCATTCAGGTGAAGATTTCATTTCATTGGTAATGATGAGAAAGTCATCGGGAAAAGCTATTTCTTTAAGATTAGTAGAGGAAAATGATGGAAAGTTATTGTGGACATTACTGAGATCTCTTCAGAAGCGAGAGTTTGTATGCCACTGGTGCCTATCGCGTTCAGCATTTGGAAAGGCAGTGTGTGCCCACGAACACATCTCTTCTCAGGAGTTGGAGATCTGATCACCTATGTTATATCGCGTGTCTTTAGAAGCAAATGTTTATCTCTCTCCTCTAACTGTACGTGTGGTAGAGAAGTTTTACATACATTAGACACAGCGATGGTGCGGCACGAACTTGGGAATTTGTGTGCGTAAGCGGGTATCGCCTAGCAGGCCTATACTGTCTTTGCTATCTCTTATCTAGGGCTTGGACATAAATCGTTGTACAGCAGTTGCTCGATCCTCTTTTCAGTGGGTTTTCATGTATTATGTTCTATCTTTGGTCGCTGATGGTAGTAGTATAGCTACACAACACTAGGACACTGTACAAGTAAAGCCGTCAATTCGATACACAATCTATGAAACGATTAGCATCCTATGCTAACATTTACGTACGTTACATCAGAAGTGCTTGAATGGTGCTGCCTTGATACTGGCATGATAACTGTTATTGTAGGAAAATTCTATCAATGGTAAGTGTTTATCCCATCCTTTCCCGAAATCTATAACACAAGCTCGCAGCATGTCTTTCTAGTGTTTGGATGGTTCTTTCACTTTGTCCATCAGTTTCAGGATGATATGTTGTACTCATGTCTAATTGAGTACCCAAAGCATTTTGCAATGATTGCCAGAATCTGGATGTGAAATGACTGTCATGATCCGAGATGATAGATATTGGCATGCCATGTCGAGAGACTATTTCTTTGATGTATAACCTTGTAAAAGTTTCCATACTATCAGTCGCTCGAGTGGGTATAAAATGTGCGGATTTGGTAAGGCGATCGACAATGACCTAAATAGTGTCATGTCCGTTTAAGGTTTTAGGTAACTTTGTGATGAAATCCATTGTTATTCTTTCCCATTTCCACATACGAATTTCCGGTTGTACTAGTAAGCCGGATGGCTTTTGACATTCTGCTTTAACTCTAGAACATGTTAAACATTTGCCAACATAATCCGCGATGTTTGCCTTCATGTTAGGCCACCAATAGTGTTTCTTTAGATCGTGGTACATTTTATCAGAACCCGGGTGAATAGAATATTTCAATTTATGAGACTCATGCATGATCAAGTCCTTAAACCGCCAAAATGTGGTAACCAGCTTTGATGTTTTGATACAAACAGTTCCTCAAGACGTATTCAAATGATTTTTCCATTTCCTTGTAAGGTTTTCGATCTTGACATTTCTTCTCTATGAGGATTTAATTTCTGAGTCTTTGAGAATTGTGATGGTAATTTTTGGATGAATGGTTATGATCAATGCCGCTAACTCGAGTTGGTTTGGATTTTGTTTCTTCTAGCTTAAGGCATCTGCCACAACATTTTCCTTTCCAGGATGATAGCAAATCTCACAATCATAATCTGCGAGTAATTCTAACCATCGGCGTTGCCTCATATTCAATTCTTTTTGACGAAGAATGTGTTAAAGGCTTTTGTGATCAGTGAAAACTATACACTTTGTACCGTATAGATAGTGTCTCCAATTTTAAGAGCAAATACCACTGCTCCTAATTCAAGATCATGACGGTATAGTTTCTTCGTGAGGTTTTTAGAGTTGTCAGAGATGCAATATCAATGACGTTTTCTTTTTGCACAAAGTTCAATCGGTTTCCTTCTGGTAATACAAGATTGGTGCTTCACAAGTTTTTTGTTTAAGGATTGGAATGCCAATTCTTGTTCTCGCCCCAGAATATAATTCTGGTTTTTCTAGTTTATTTAGTCAAAGCTTTGCTATTTGAAAAACCTTCGATAAATCTTCGGTAATAGCCGGCGAGTCCTAAGAATTGACGCACTTTTGTGGGTGTAGTAGGAGATGTCCAGTTCTTAACAGCTTCAATCTTGGCAGGGTCAACATGAAGTCCTTGACTATCAATGAGATGTCCAAGAAATTGCACGATTCAAATCTAGAAATCACATTTAGAGAACTTGGCATACAATTTCTCTTTTTGGAGTATTTCCAAGATTATTCTTAGATGATTTGCGTGTTCTTCTTTGTTACGAGAGTAGATAAGAATATCATCAATAAATACTATTATAAATTTATCTAAATATGGTTTACACACACGATTCATGAGATCCCTGAATACAGCAAGTACGTTAGTTAAACCAAATAGCATGACCTGAAATTCATAATGTTCGTATCTTGTTCTGAAAGCGGTCTTAGGAATATCTTCGTCCCTTACTCTTAGTTAATGATAGCCTGATCTTAAGTCGATTTTTGAGTAAACGCTTAAACCTTGAAGTTGATCGAATAAGTCATCGATCCTGGGTAATGGATAACGATTCTTTATGGTAAGTTTATTCAACTCTCAGTAATTAATGCACATTCTAAAAGATCCATCTTTCTTTTAAAAAAAATAAGACAGGAGCTCCCCAAGGCGATGTAATTGGTCGAATAAAACCTCGGTCTGCTAGTTCTTGAAGCTGGTTAGATAACTCCTGTATTTTTGAAGGAGCCAATCTATAAGGTGTTTGAGCTACAGGCGCTGCTCTAGGGATTAAGTCGATTTAGAACTCTACTTGGCGAACGGGAGGAAGGCCAGGTAGATCTTTAGGAAAAACATTTGAAAATTCTTTGACTACGGGGATATCTTCTATATTTTCAGTTTTGATTTCTTTTCCATTACTTGGATCATGAAAACTTGACAACCTCGGGATATATACCTTTCGGTTTTTATACAGGATATGAGATTTAGTCGAGTTTTACTTTGATCACCTCGAATGATTAGAGTTTCACCGTTGATAGGAATGTGAACGACTTTCTCGTCACAGAGAATTTTGGCATGATACTTGGACAACCAGTCCATACCAATGACAACGTCGAAACTACCGAGTTTAATTGGCATGAGATCGATTTCGAAAGGTTGTTGTATTTAACAAAGTTAAAGTGCAGCCTGGATAACGGTGTTTGTGCTTACTAAGTTTCCGTCAGCCATTTCGATATCATAAAAGGTATCTATTGTAATAGACGGAATATTTAGCATAGAGGCAAGAGATATGGATATAAAGCTTCTATCAGCTCCAGAGTCAAACAATACTTTGGCTAAATGCTGATTTAGAAGAAACGTACCCGTAACCACGTTCGGGTCTTGATGAGCATTTTTATCTCTTAGAGCATGTAGCTCTTCCCTGTGGCATTGAATGTTTGGTCTTTCGGCACAATTGTATAGCCTTTTTTTCTCCACATGCATACATATAATTGTCCTGTATTGATTACCTCCATGCGTGGCTTCTTGTTTTGGCAGTTCTTGGTCAAATGGCCCACCTTGTTGCAAATATTACACTTACCAGTACAAGGTCTAGTGTGATGAAGATTGCATCTCTTTCATAATGAGAGGTCTCCGACATACCTATTTTGTTTTTCCAGATTGAGTAACATCATAAGCCTCTAACATCTCTTGTCCTTAGTTTATTGGTTGTATTTATGATAGTTGTAGCGATGTTGGTGTCGTATTACGGTAGTTGGTTGTAGCTGCGGGAAGTTGTTGTTAAAGTGTTATTAGTCAGTCAAACTTTCATTTGTTAACACTTGATACTTGCACTGGATATGCTTGGTTACTATGATCCATTAGCCTTTGGCCTATGTTAAATGGCTTCCTCCGAAATTTTAGTTTAGAGGCAAGTACAGTTCTTCAATGCTTCGAGGTAGTCCCCCGATGAAAGCTTCCAAGAGTTACTCGGTGTTTGGCACCATGTTCGGACATAGGATTGTTAATTCTTGGAATCTTCTAACATAAGGTTTAAGATCATTTCCCTTTACGTCAGATTGTAAAGTTCTTCTTCCATTTTTCTGATTTCAGTCTGGGGATAATACTTGTTCGTCAAAAGCTTTTAACTCAGTCCATGATTTATTAGGCTTGCACTACTCCCATAGCTGGGCATATGCTTTCCACCAGTACAAGGCTTCGTCATTAGAGTACCCGTAGTCAAATGTATACTGTTGTTTTCTTTAGCACATCAGCAGACGAAGAATCTGATATCGATTTGTTCAAACTAGCGGATAAGGCCAACTGCTCCTTCCGTACCATTAAAGTAGAAAGGTTGACAGCTGATGAACTCTTTATAGTTTCTTATTTTTACTACAGGAGTTCTAGTAGGACCGGTGTTCCTGTTGAGATTACTAGCATTTGCCATTGTTACAGCTTGTGCTTCTAAAGCCGCAGTGACACTGTCAGCAACAAGTTTATTTCTAATGGCAGCTTGAGTCATGGCTGGTACTTCCGATGTTGATGTTCTTTTGGGAGGCATTCTATCAACAAATGACAACACGTATATAAGAAATGATATCACAAGGTCTAAAAATTTATAAAGATTAATACTTATATATTCCACTTTAAAATGCTTAAGTTCAAGAAATAAAGCATGGTTATAAGTAGAAAGAAGGGATGAAAATATGCAAATGATGATGATAAATGAATGAGAATGATGAATGGTGGATGGATAAAGGATCGGTATTTATAAACAACAAGGTATATAACAGGATTGCTCTGTATTAAAACAACTTAGCCATAGTACTGTAAATAGTCAAGATTTGACAAGTGATTTTTTTTTTTTTTTATTTATTTATACACACATCCCGTGCTAGGTTAAAGGCTATACTTGGAATCTAAGCTAGTAGTGGATGATTATTCCATACGGTTCTTGAGTTCTTGAAGGAGTCCTTAGAGATTTTCTATATCCTCTTTGGTGACAATAATGCATGTCGTATGAAAATGTTCTCCCTAGTTTCATTAATCTTGAAGCGGCTAGAGAAATCTAATGTTTCCTTCCCATTTGTTACCACTAGAGTTTGTGTAATTTGGGAGCTTGTTGAAGTTAGCTTCCAAAATATAACAAATCCTTGTTGGATGATTACTCCATCCTTTTTCCGAGACTCTTTGACTTTATCTTCAATATGAACAAATATGATCGATAGAGATAACTCCAAAGAAAAATTCCCATAATTTCTTCATTGTTCCCCATACGCTCTATACTTTGTCATTGGAGAGCTTTCACGCGAGAACTCAAGAGACTTTGAGTATGGAAGGGGAGGTATGAAGGAAGATGACATCGGGGCGCGTTGTTGTTCTTGTGTTAGACAAAAATTCTTGCGAAGAAAGAATTCTTGAGGGTTTAGGTATTAAAGATAGTTAGGGAATAGATAATTGGCGGGCTGTGCGGACGTGGTAATGGTTGTTAGTGTAAAAAGCTGTTGCGAAAAGCTTATGTCATGGGTAGGGATCATCAGAAATAACAAAAGAGTTGTGGTGAAGTCTAGAGGTGTGGACTATTCCAAATGAGTTGGAAGAGCTAGGATTAAGGTGTGGGGTGTGGAAGATCCAGGAGAATAGCGTTGATGATTAAGGTCCAGAGAGCAGCCGGACGGAGGGCAGTAGCGGGGAGTTTTGGGAAGGATTTGAGAAAGGGAAGAAGTAGCAACCGGGGTCTGTCTCGACTTTCTGACAGGAGGATGTTATATGACTTGTGTGGGAGACGGTTTGATAAAAACATCGTGTGTTCTGATGTTACAACCCAGTGAGAAAAATGAACATAAGTTATTTTAATTAGTAATATAATAGTTAATGTTTATCTTGTACATACCATTTCCGAAGATGTATAGATTCGGCGCGTCAGGGTCGGGGTCGTTTCTTAGATATGACTCAGAGCGGGAAGACTAATATTTTTATAGTTAACGGTTTCAACCTTGTTCTCTATTCAACGTAGCTCTTGATACCAAGAAACAGTAACACGCCCTGATTTTTTGATACAATACATAGCATGGTAACTACGATCTGGGGTATTACTTCAAGTGTAGGCGATAATTTCATAACTCGATGCTGAAAACGTAATCAACTACATAGAGCATTTTATTTGAAAATTTTAGTTATCATTGTCATTATAGATACATACGAAGTTTATTACGCGCAAAGATCTATACGGTCGCCGAAAAACACTTTAAAAACGGTATAGTCAAAGTCGTTGAGAGTGGTATGAGAACGAGTTGTTTGGCCGATCTTCAGAGGTCAGTCCTTCACTCGTCAGCTCCTGTGCGCAGTAAGGTTGCGTTAATTAACCTGAGATAAGAAGCAAGGGCGCGATGAGCTGAAAAAGGTCAAACACGCGCGCGTGAGTTGAGTGAAGTGCAAGAGGGTGGATAAGTTATGGGACACTATAATTGGTCGAGGAAGCAAATTCGAGTATTGGAGGGTGTAGCGTTAGAGTTGATAGCACCCGTTATGCATCTATCGTAAAACGTCAAGTACGTAATCGATGTCGGTTAGCTCATGAATCTGAAACCTTGGTGATATATAATAAATCATCAACTGTTTGAGAATTATAGCTACCAACCGAGTAGGCTATTCTGCACAAAAAACAGCCCGGGCGAGGAGGAGTAGTATTCTGCGGGATGATGTGCAATTATGTTTTACTGAAAGTAGCGGACTCTTCGGGGGGTTACACCGCACGCTGAGGGAGTAGCGGCAGGTTGCTCTGATAGATCGATGCGTAGGGGAGTCGGGGCGTCTCTCTCGGGATGTGGTGGGTTTCTACACAGAGTTGGGGGCGAGGGGCGGAGGTCAAGAGGCCGCGTAGTGAGATGGGAATTAATGGTTCATGAATATTGTGTAGTAGTTGAGGAGGACTGAGCATAGAATGGAGTGTAGTGGTACTTAGGTGCCGCTGAGCTCGAAGACTGATAGGACAGGCATAGGCAAAAAATAATTGGTGCATTGGTAGATGGGTTTATGGGAGCATGTAAAATCCGCGCGCTCGCTGGAGGGGTTTTATAAAACATTTGAAAATTGAAACGATGCTATGAACTCAACCTTAACAGTATAGGAAATTTGATTGATGGCAAAGGATATGAAATGAAAGTAACTGACTTAGGCGTCACACGCTTTACCTTGGATAATATACATGTTTAGTTTTTGATGTTATGTTTTCAAAACTTTAAGAAAAGATTAATATTGTTATAAGTTTGATTGGAGATTTTAGAATTGTATCACCGTTCGGGCCATCATATTTCAAAAGTCATTCAGTAAACGTTTGAGGAGTCAGGGCACTTTAAATCGTAAACCCAGCAACTCAGTCAGAACGTAATACTAAGATGAAACCCCATAATATGAAGCTCCCTAGTATTGTGGTACAATATATATTCAGGATAGGATTTTTAAAAGCACATCGATGATGAATTTTATAATAGTTATAACATAATCGGTTTTAAGCGTTTTGCTCAATAACTAGAAATGATAAGCACGTCAAGCGTTAATTAAAGTTATGTCTTATAAACACATTTCTACACTTTTTCAAAATGTTATATTTTAGATCCTTAAGAATGAAAAATGGCAAAATATATCCTTAGATTATAAACTT
>BQNB010150896.1:0-15974 GCA_026074375.1 Tanacetum coccineum
TCTCTAGCCACTGGCATGAAACCTCCATAGTTCATACCATGATTCCCATTTCTATTTCCATTTCCATTTTGTTACCTCCATTCCCATTTCCCCCGTTACCTCCATTCCCATTTCCTCCATTCTTACCTTCTTGTTCGTCCCCATTCTCATTCAGGGGTTCAAGGGTCCTTGCGGCTTCACGAGCCTCCATCTCTTCAGCTACTCAGCGAGTAACTAATTCTTCAACCTCCTCATGAGTCATGGATGCTTCGGATCGGGTGTTAGGCATCTTCCTACAACATAACAACGTAACACTCGATGAGATTTCTAGGTGATGCGAGATCACTAGCGGTGTTAAATAAAATTTACGGTTAATTCACATAGGAAATACATAATCGAAATATATTTATGGAAACCACATAATGCATGACGCAAAAGCATAAGTAAATCAAATCATGACATCATATCATAGATAAATACCAATTTCATATCATCGTACATTAGTGATTACATCACATTAGTTTCAAAATACAGAAAATATGAGTTTCTAATACTACGGCCATCACTAAACGCTACTGCTCAATACTACAACACTAATGAACATATCTAAGGACGGTAGCCCATGTGCTTCCTAGCACACACCTCAAATCTTCCAACTCTTACTCGATCATAAAATCAAAACCGTCGTATCTGCCTCAGCTCTCTCTGCATATGTGACATGCCGCGCTGGAGTCGGTCAACTCTCTGACTCTTAACACTCGCGGTGCCTCTGAGCCTCCTGTTATCCCTCTCCAACTCAGCAACCCTCTTAGTCAAAGTAGTGACTGTCGACTTAACCCTAACAATCCTATGTCCCTGCTCCCTCTGGACGCCCTCAATAACCTGTATACGATGGACTGGGATAGCCTGCGTGTGATCATGGAACCTCTGCACTAGGCTCCCCAAAGTCTCATACGTACCCCCTGCTGCTCCCTCCTGAGCAGGCTCAGGGATAACCTCCGGTACCACAGGAGGTGTATCTCCATCGTCATTAACTACAATCGGGTCTCTCGTACCCGTCTCAACATCATCCCGAGCAATGGTCACATCCTCAACCCTAAGATCAACTCCACTAGTTCTAATAATATCAGCAAAATCAAAACACGCCTCGATAACTGCCTCAACGGGGTCAATATCCATCCCATCACTCCTCTCAACATCATCATCCACCTCTATATCAGTCCCTCTAGACCTAGACTGCTCAGAACTCTCATCCTCAACGTCAACTCCCAAACCAACCTCTCTAGGTACGTATGGCTCAAAACTATCCTCTGAATAACCCTCTAAATCCGTCGCTGACTCAGGACTCCTAATCCTCTTAGGTGATGGTATCAAATCAGCACGGACAGGAGATAGAGCTCCGACTACTGGTGGTAATGAAGGTACAGATGTCATAGGGGACCCACGTCTCTTGCAAGATGGCCCCACAGAAGTGGAAATCTACGTTCATGTTGTAAATCGAGCTTAATTGTCATTCAAGTTTTTGGTTTTGGTTTTAAACTATTTTTATACTAAAAATTAAACTAAAATTAATTCTAAGTTTAAAAACTTAAAAGATTTAAAACCTAAAATTGATCTAAAAGATATATAATGACAAATATGCTTGCTAGTGAGTGAAAATGTTCCTTAAGGGCGGGCTTAGGTTTACGAATTAACATCCTTAGAGAACATTTAACAGAATTATAATGACAAGTGAGGAAAATGCTTTTTAAAATAAATGCCAAGTATTTAAAATTGCATTAAAAAGTAAATGCCGGTATGTAAATTGGAAAAATTCTAATGACTATTTATTATTAAAATTTTTAAAACAGCACTTAAATTCAAATCACTTATCATTAGACAATCAGAAGTTAAAAACTACTCGCTACTTCATAATGATAAATAAGCAAAGCAAAATTTTATACTATAAAGCGTACACTAATTATTGAAAATGTTAGAAATGGAACGAATTGAAGAACCGCAATGATATAACACCACTCGATACTTACAAACTTATTAAACAAATAATCTTATCACTTAAAAAGCTTCTACTTCACTAATAGCAAAGTAAAGTGTTAAACATTTATCTACGAATTACTTCCATAAAAAACCATAAAGATTATACTTTATCTATATCAACCTTATAAGACCCTTAAGCTCTGACCTTAGAGTTGGATAGATTTCATCAACATTAAAACAAACAAGGGTTAAGATGAACAAGATAATAATAAGCTACTAAGACAAAATAAGCTAGATTTTATTCTAAAGACAATAAGCTAATAGAAAGATGAAAACTTTAGATCTAAATCTACCCGAAACTAAGGTGTTCAATCAAGTGAACTCGGATCGGGTATATTTAGGATTTTAGGTCTAAGATAAATAAGCTAGATTAAAAGCATCAACAGCTTTATGCTACGTACACTAAGGCTTAAAAAAACTATTTGATTCTATTATTTTTAGATCTAATCCACCCGAAACCAAGGTGTTCAATCAAGTGAACAGAGTCGGGTATATTTAAGGATTAGATCTACAAAAACATAAGCTAGAAAAATAAGCATCGAAAATAAGCTAAAATAAGCTCCTCGATAAGCTCTAAATAAAAAAAACAATATAAAATAAGTAGTCTAAATAAGCTATTAAAGCGGGCTTATTATAATATAAGCTGTAAGGAGATGGATCTAAAAATAAGCTATAGCATGAGCTTATTGAAATAAGCAAAAAAGAGAAAGTAGAGTAAGAATAAGCATAAAAATAAAGAAAATAAGCATTAAGAAATAATAAGCATTTATAAAAAACCAAACTTAACATCTTCATTATAATGCTCAAAAATCTTGATTACAATAAGCTAAATACGCTAATAAAAGCTTTTACTATAAGCTTAAAAAAAAACCTATACTACACTTACTCTTAAACTAACTACATATATGGAAAACATAAACTAAAAACTCACACCAAATGAATTCTGCTGCTGTGATTATATAGTCACAAAGTGGGAGGGGTATTTTCGTCCTTTTAGGCCATTCTGACGCATTATAGCATAAAGATGGGGGGTATTTTCGTCTTTTCGCCCCAAACACGTTATCCTTCAGCGTTACTTCCTGTCTCGCTAGCCTTTGACAGTTGGAATCCACAATGAAAGCATTTGACCACGTAGCCTTCTAGAAACTTGTAACCTGCAATCCTATGAACAGTACCTCGTACTCCAATCATTAGAATGACCACTGTGGAAGCCTCTGAATTGGACAGCCGCCATGACGTGGCCAAGCCACGCCAGGTCAGCCTCGAGTCAATGTCAAACGTCGGTCAAAGCCGGTCAAACGGTGGTCAACCACCGGTTAACGCCCGGTCAATGACGGCGGTCAACGGTGGACAGCGACGGTAAATGATGGTGGTCAACGGTGGCAGCGACCCGGTCAACGATGGCGTGATCAAACGACGGTCAACGGTGGCAGTCACCGCCGGACCACAGCCGGACCACCGGCCAACCACCAGTCAACCACCGGTCAATGGTGGTTGACCGCCAGTCAACAGCCAGGTCAGGTCGGGTCATGGGCCGGGTCCGGTCGGGTCTGGATCGGGTTCGCCACGTGGCAAGCCACGTAGCACCACGTGGCGCTGACGTGGACTAGAAGGGATAAACCCTCATGTAGGCTCGAACTCGAGACCTAGAGTATGGAAGCACAACGTGTTTACCACTGGACTACCTCAACCATCATAATTATATATGCAATATTTATTATATAAGGGTTAAATGGCCTGGGTCAGATTCTTTAATAAAAAAGGTTTAAAATGGCAAAAAAGGTTCAAAATAAAAAGCTTAAAGATAGAATGGCCGATACCGTTGGACTTCGTATTTTCGTTGCTGCTTTCTAAGGGTATGTGATCGAGAGGAATATTAAGACTCCTTTAGAGTCCTCGATTAATTAAACATAATAACGTCGTTCCGAACGAAAGTCACCAAAAAAATTACCGTTTTTCTTTGTTTACAATTCCTATGTACTTGTAAGCCATAAAAACATACTTACAAACCATATTTGCAAATATTTATCCATATTTTAGTGTTTTAGTCCATTTATTAGCATTTTCCAGGGTATAAATGATGTGTGTTTTAGCACACATCACCTAGACTCCTCATAACTCTCATCCGCAACGTCAACTCCCAAACCAACCTCTCTAGGTACGTATGGCTCAAAAATATCCTCTAAACAACCCTCAAAATCTGTAGCTGTCTCAGGACTCCTAATCCTCTTAGGCGATGGTATCAAATCAGCACAGATAAGAGATAGAGCTCCGGATACAGGTGGTAATGCAGGTACAGATCTCATACCCCGCAGAAGTACTCGGTTAATCAGGATAAGAATGATCTGGCAATGAGTGTCTCGAAGAAGAATCAGATAAAGCATCCGAATGAAAATCTGATGATGCCTCTGATGATGAATCTGAAGAAGAATGATCTGAAGAAGAATAATCTGAAGAAGAATAGTCAACTGAATGTCTCACAGCAAGACGATGAGTGGGTAACAGTCCAACCCTCTTCCTCGCAGTCATCATGTGTACCGGCCCATTAAGATGGTAGCGGTACGGTCGACCATGGGGAATAGGCTGTCCAAGTGCTAGAATCATAACTCGACGACGGGGTATGACAAGTGATCTCTGGGTAGAAGAGATAATCTCAGTGAAAGGTGTACCATGGGTAGGTGATGGTGGCCTATCTGGTGTATCACTGTCTGTGGTGTCGTCAGCCGATGATAAAAATGGTAAGGTAGCTGTTAATGGTGGTATATGGTCTGATGATGGATCCTCAGATGGATCAGACTCTGATTCAGATACAGGTGAGTAATCAGGAGATGCTGGTGTATAATTTGGGGATGGTGGTATAGTAGGTGCTATGATAGGTGTCTCTGTGGGTATCACTGTAGTGTCAGTCTGAGTAGTGGGTGGAGTAATCACTGGTGTGGTGTCAGGAATAGTGGTAGGGATAGTACCGAACAAGATAACTCGTCCAGCAGGTGTCCCCACACTATCTTCAGATGAATCCGATGAAACTAAGATAACTAAAATAGCCATGACCTGTACAAGCAAAGTTTATATAAATCATCTTTATATCAACCATGCATGATGCAACATATGATCGGGTGAATGGGTAACTGGATGAATGCAAAATGAACGAATGAATGCGCGGGTCATCGAGTACGGCATGATGGGATGAAATGAGAAATACTTATAGTAATATTAGTTATACTTAGTATTTAATACATATATATTAATTATATAGTATCTAATTATGTATACGTACTATGTAAAATCACGTAAGGCACATAATCACATAGGATCACATACTGGTTATAGTCCAGACCTAGTTTATACTACATGGTTCTCTATAACCTTGGCTCTTGATACCAATCTGTCACACCCCCAAATGGGCCCTGGACGGAATACGTGTCCGGAGGCGTGACGTTCCTGGATATCTCAAGTACAAAGCATAAAGAACGACCTCTAAGGGTACGTTTTAGAAATAAACACCGTTGCATAAATTTAAAATAATAATAAGTTTACATTAATTAAATATAAAAGATTCAAAAGTTAAAATGCGGAAGCTTTAATAAGTTCAACAACGGTATTTAAGATAACATAGATGAAATCTGAAAACTGGTTCGGGCAATTAGACTTCATATAGATCAAGAAACATCTTCCAAGCTAAGCACATGAGAAAAACATGCTTAAAACGGTCAACATAAAGTTGAGTGAATTCATAGGTTTAATTTGATGTAATAGTGGACCACAAGATTTTACAGGCATGCGACAATTATAACAAATAAAACTTCACATAAAAGATATTTACGTTGCACTAAGCTCAAGACACTGATGCTAATTCTGAGACATAGCTTTTATATAGCTATAGGTTGCATTGCCCTAGAGGAAATCCAACCTAAGATTTCCTATCCGAAATTCGACATGACATATATCCATTTAATCGGGCGACCCGTGGGTAGTAAGTGTGACTTACCCGGATAGGGATAATTAGTCCCAATAGATCTATTTATTCAGCCGCGCTCCCTCGACCGGTCCTCCGGTCAAGAGATTAACAGTTCATGATAGTTTTGGGCAATAGGAGGTCTAGCGCTACTTAGGCAACACGTAAACAGGG
Source organism: Tanacetum coccineum (assembly GCA_026074375.1). Classification (NCBI taxonomy): domain Eukaryota; kingdom Viridiplantae; phylum Streptophyta; class Magnoliopsida; order Asterales; family Asteraceae; genus Tanacetum; species Tanacetum coccineum. The sequence continues at coordinate 6,146 of BQNB010150896.1, forward strand.
AAAAATTCTCATGAAAGTACTTGTGTCCGATTTTAAAAACAAACAATGTTTCTCACCCCAAAGTTATAAAAACATTTATTCAAAATGAGTAAAAGTGCGGGGCTATGAACTCACCTTGATGATAAGGTAAAGAGTATACGTCAAAAGTAGGGTCACTCGAAACGAACGGTGGTACACGGGTATGACCTAGAAGAATACGGGTTTCGATTTAGTCTCGGAAAGTTAACGTATGTGATTTGATGCATGAACGTTTATTATTCATTTTTGGTAAACGTTATTTGTGTATTAAAACATTAGTGATCGGTTTTTATGAAAGGTCTTAAGTTGTAGTAAGTATGTATATAATATTATATTAGTTATATAAATATAATATTATATTATTATTAACGTATAAATAAAATTATTATTTATAATTTGACATTTCTAAATCGTTAAGAAATTTAGTCAAAACATTTTATTATTTATGTTTTCTAAATAATTTCTAAGTATAAGATTTTTACAAAATTTCGGCATGACCCGTTCGTGTTTACTCATTTTTCAAAGTCGTAGACTTTATAAAAAAAACCAATTTTAAACTACTTCCAAATCACAATTTACAATTTACAACTCTATACCATCGTTTTCCATTTAAAACAAATCCACGAGTCACTAAAACTCTTATTGGGCTTTTAGGCCCACTAAGCCTTTAATATGCCGAAGTACGAAATAAATAAGTCCGATATACTAAGAAGATAACAAGCGAGTTCTAGGTTCATCAATAAGCTACCACAAGCTCATAATAAGCCAAGACAAATAAGCCGAACCCATAAGCTTATGAATAAGCTTGGGCCGTGGGTTTATGTTATGGGTGATGTAGGCTTGTAGGCCCATTAAGCTTTATTTGAGCTTATTGGTTAAGTCAAATAAACTTAATGTTTTACCCTTACAAAAATAAGCTAGAAATAAGTATACTAAACTTAAGTCACAAGAAATAAGCTTAAGATAATATTTCTTTATGTTTTCTTATTTATTCGTGTATACGTATATGCTAAAATAAGCTCAAATAATCAAACAAGCTCTCAAATAAGCTCACAAATATAAGCTGAATACAAAAAGCTTAAAAGTACAAGTATTATTACATAAAATAACCACGATCATAAAACTATGATTTCCTTATGTTCCTTTTTATAAAATTCGAACCATATGTATACCTTTTTAAGGTTTATGTAGTTTCAAAATCATTCTTTTTACAAAACAAGTTGTACAACAAAAGTTTATGCATCAAGAAGAGTAAAAAAGTACAAGTTATTTGAGGATTTGAAGACTTACAAAGAAAAATAATTTTTAGAGATGAACAAAGATCAAGAACAACCCAAACATTGTTTATTTTATACCCGAATGATCTTAGATGATCAAACCTTTAACTTGTTCAAATGTAAATGATTGAAAGTGAAAAATGTATGGTTTTGTAAGTGTTTGTGTTGGTTCGTGTGTTTTAGAGAGAGAGAGCACATGAGAAATGTTTTTGTGTATGTAGGAAGTGAATGAGAATGAAATGAGAATGAATGATATATGAAAAGATGCTCACACACACACACTCACACACACTTGTGTGTGCCGATTGGTAAGGGGACAAGGGATAGGGGACCAAAATGATCTACCTATCACACCATTACTAGTACTAGTCCTTTACCTTAATTCTTGCTTGCATGTCTAGAGAATACATTTCAAAATTTGAATCCTATGCATGTATATACATGCATATCCGGTTGCAAGTGAGGCCAGGGGGGGACCAAAAGTGGCCTCCAACTTTCTAGGAAACTAGTGCTCAAAAACATTTAATTTCCAAATGTCTAGCATGCATGACAAGGTATTGTTTAAATTCCACGGAACACGTAATTAACGAAACGAGTAACGACATCACTTAAAATTATGAAATTTTATATATTGCCTTAAAACATAAAAAAGTGGCTATTGCCAAAATACTACAACGTTTGGTGTCCCAGTTTGCTCCTGGTGATGATTCTCAGATAATAACGGAACAACTTCCCAGTTAAGCGGAAAAGCTAAACGAAACTTTTAAAAATTTAAATTACTAAATGGAAATGGCTAAATTATTGAATGGAAATTTTCGGGGTGTGACATTGTTAACATTCTGTTACAACAGATTAATAGAAATCTTTCCTTCGATCTTGATTCTTCATTTCTATAGATCCTAGTTGATTTCTGGAAATTTCGAGTTAATTCCTAAATGTCCAATATAAAGATTGTTTTGGTACTTATCATAAACCTAAATTACCCTCACACATATGAACACATTCACTCATAGGAGGTTTTGATTGAAGCATTCTCCTTACTTTCGGGTTTACACTAAGGTAGAGATATAATATGTTTACACTTCACCTCCCATACCTCGCTCAAACGAGATTGTGTATTGTTGTTAATGTGACAAACCTAAATTTCCATATTTGTATGTTAACGAGGTTTTAAGCCCGCGCTATGCTGCGGAGCGCGATGTTTTACGTTAAGGACTAACTTTGCAACCGATGGATAACCTCATGGACTATTCTCGTAAACGAACATGAAGGACCAATTACGTAAAATTTGTGTTGGAGTAAAAAAAATTAATATTAAAGTTTAAAAAAATTAACGGTCGTTACTTCACAGCCGTTAGTACTATTCATTGGACATTTCACACACTATATTTTTACTGTTCATGCAATTTTTTTATTCTTTTTTTGTCTCGTAACGATCGTTAAGTCCCCTAACGCTCCATGCTTTTTGTATATTATAGGAAATTAGTTAACACTGATACTTTCATATTTATCTTATAGTTATCAAGTTTATTTCGGTATTGTTATCAAGTTTATTCTCGTATTATATAGAAATAAATTTATTTTAAAAATTAACTTTGTTCGTTAAATGTTTTTTAACGAGAGCTATGACTCTACAAGTTAAAGAAAAACCCTTCTAAAAATGCATATCTCTCATAATTGTTTAACATGATAGTTATTCTTATGTCCACCCTATCTTAAAGCCTTTTGTGCTAATTCTTAGGTTATTATTCTATTTGCTTGTTATCGATTAAACCATCTAATCATAAATTAACAAGAAGACCTCATCCACATTCTATCTAGTAACGATATTAATATTAGTGACTAGACATATGAAACTTCTACTAAAACTCGTAAACACAAATAAAAATATCCATATCATAATCGGTTAACATGACCCTAAGTTTTATTGAGATGTTGACGAATTTATAGAATCATACTTAATTGTTAATTATTAGTATCATGGTGAGTTACCATTCTCAAACCTAATAACAATATATAAAGGGAAGAATTTGCACGCAGATAAATTTTGCTTTGCAAGATTCATATCATATCGTAAACAATTGTTGCAAATACAAGTTTTAAAGCATAAAATATGATACATGGACTATCATTGTAATATTTTAGTTGTTACAAAGTTTGGTGTGTTTTCTGTCAAAGTTATTTGTTCGGGGATAAAAGGAGAACTACTGGCTATAAAGCTCAAGATCAGAATTACGGTTTCATTATTCTATTTTTATATCTCTTTCATCTCTCATTTCTTTCTCGTTTTCAGTTGCAATTATTGATCTGACTTTAGTCTAGTTTACATCCTTTGATCGTTCGGTTACAAAAGTGTTTAATAGTGCGAGTATTATACCTTTTTAGATTGAATTCATGTTGGGGGCGATCTATTTCTCTTCTATATGTTTTGGATCATACTTGTTTGGGATGATTCTTATTGATTTTATATATAAGTAAAGGGGTGGTTGGTTGTATTAAATTTAGTGTTGTGGTTGATAGTTTTTAGATGGTATCAAAGCGCTCAGTTAAAAGCCCTTGACCGAGAGATCTGGTTAGTGTTTGAAAAGATTCAGGGCTGTTATCAGCTAGTGTATAAGTATTATCATAAATTGAATCCTTTGTGGAGGGATTTTGATAGTTTCACCAAACTTCCTCTGCGTACTTGTGTTGCTAGAACTGAGATGAGTAAACATAATTAATTAATGAAGTTAAGGTAGTTGCTTATGGATTAGATGATGTTTATTAGTCTATTAGAAGTGGTTTATCGACTCGAAATAAAATGCCTGATGTGAATGGTGCTTTTGTGATTGTTTTTAGAGCGGATTCACACAGATGCCTTGCCTCTTCCTCTAGGATTTAAAACCTCAAATAAGCTCTTTTGTTACTAAAACTTTTGAGAACAGAAACATGAATAATAATACTAATAACTGTTTTAGCAATATATAATTCAATTTAATGTGCTTCCTTATAAAAATTGTGGTCTTAAAGGACATTCTATTAAAATATGATTTAAAATTGTTAGTTATCTACATGGCTTTAAAAATAATCATAATCTCTGCAGGATCCCATATTCACTTCACCATTTTACCAATCAATAAGCAATCAGAAAGAAACTAGAAGAATTTTAGAGAGAGAGAAAGAAATAATAGAGAAGAAAAGAGGATTGGATTGACAAATGTTATGTGTGTTTTACAAATGAGCAACCAACCCTTCTCATTTTTTTTGGAACGGCAATTTGTGGCTACATGGCCCCCTAGCCTAGAAGACGTAGCGAGCCCACACAACCAGGTTGGGTCCAGCCCAAAAGGCAATGACACCCTTCCCTTTACGCACGCGGGAGGAAACCCCTATCGCCCTAGACAAGACTCGAACATGAGACCTTGCCTAGGAGGGTAAACCCTCCATACCATTGGACCAAATGCCCGTTGGTACCAACCCTTCTCATTGAGTAGAGAAGGGTATTTATACTTAAGAGCTAAACATAAACGCCTAGGTTTAACTAACGGTCCGGGCTCAGGATTACTTGGGCTTAAGCCCACAACACATGCACAAGTAGCTTAAATTAAATGAGCCCGTTACGCTAACCTAGCCTATTATAATGTGAATGATATAAAGACCGAGGTTCCTTATTGAATGACCAATACGTCCATTGTCGACTCAATATTTTGAGGCTAACAATCTCCCCCGAAGTAAGGTCATTGAGATTGTCTTGTCGTTGAGCTCTTGAGACTTGGTCTTGGTCTTGGTCTTGGTCTTGGTATTTATCTTTGTTGTGGGCTTGTTCCTTCATGTTGTGTGATCTTTGATCTTGAGCCTTTGTCATTGTCTATTGACTTTGTCTTTAATCTCGAGATCTTTAAATCTTTCTCCTTGAGATCTTTTGCCACCTTGTGATCTTGCGTCTTGACCAACATGCTCATCATCTTGAAAGCTTGATAACAATCTCCCTTGACAATATATGTCTTCATAATCTTGATATCTTTAAGAAAGATCTTGAAAATTAGAGTTGCGAAAGTCTTTAATAACATGTACTTGAGCTTTCATCATGTCTTTATATTTATCGATCGAGCATGAGCATGTGGTAATGAAGGTTGCTACACCGTCATCTAAATCTGCACGTTTAGGTTAGTAATAAACAACAGATATAGACGAATATGGCTTTGTCATTCAGCGATTCGATAGCGTTAACCTTCGGTTCTGTGAGGACTGACCTGTGATCAGGTAGGTTCAATTTAGAAGAACTTCCTTGACAGGATTTCCAGCTTAAAGTATTAGATCCTCTAACGCAAATGCATTAGATTCACCGTACTTGCTTGTTCTTATTACCGAAACGTCTCAAAGCAGACAACACGATAAGAGTGAATCAGTTAGTTACTATCTTACTGATTGAGTCGTCAATTCATTTACTGGACTAGAATCAATATCCAGTTATCACAAGTTTGATTGATATAGAATCTCACAAGTCACCTACCGCAGTGTTGTTTGATGTTGACACCGGAAGGATTTTCATCGCCACTGTGAATACTAAAGAGTATCACTCTGATGTTCTGGCATAACCACAAGGATAATGCGTATCTCAATTCTTTTACTCATCAAATCATTTTGTCTGTTTTTAATATACACTACTACAAAAAAGCCATAAAACTGGTCAAAATAGCCCATAAAAAGTGGTTTTGGAACCACTCTTCGAGGGGGGGGTATCTCCATGATCGAAACATATGAAACCGGTTATGCAACCAGTCTCTATTAGAAGAATCGACACCGGTTTTCTCCCCAAGAATTGGTCTCCATATTAAAATAAACACACATGTTTTATTGGAAATGGACACTGGTTCTCCTGCAACATGTCTTTATAAAAACATCCAACCTGTCTTTATATAGATTAAAAAGATATGTTTTTATCTCAAAACCTGTCTTTTTTTAATCTATTTTTTTCAAATTTGGAATTCTTTAATAAATTCCAAAATTTACAAATTTAACCCACCAAAATAAAGAAATATAAATACAACAAATATATATAAACTGATTTAGGTGGACCAAAAATATCAAAATCAACAAATTAAAGTAAATAAAGACAACTTTAATTCAGCTTAACATAAAGCAAATACAAAATTCAAATCAAATTAAATCACTAGAATTCAACAAATAACCATAAAGAAAAACACTAGAATTCAACTTAATTATCTAGGTCTAATCTCGCCACAATGTAAACCATGCGCCAATGATCACGTTTAACTCTTTGTTCTCCAACGGACGCTCATTACTCTACGGTACCTACAAGTAATTTGATGAAATAAAAACATTTGTTAATACATTAATTAAGTTATAATGAAATACAATTAGTGATGGCGAATAACATACCTTGATATCGGACCATAAAAAGTTTTTTTCTTCCTTTGTTACTTGCTTCCAATCCTTTTTTAGAATAGAAATTAACCTCCTGGTACGAGTTCCTATATATTTTCCATACAGATATTGCCACTTTCCTACAGCTTGTCCAAACTGATTAAATTCAACAGATTCACCTACCGGAAGATCTTAGATTCTATTGATTCCTCTTCTTGTTCTTGGTTCGGGAGGGTCCTAAATTCCAAGTACACACCAAATAAGTCAATTTTATGAATCATCAAATATATGTACGGTTGGCAGAAGAATATAGAAAGTAAATGTACTTGGTGGCCTTATTCTCCCAATTTAGGGAACAAGTGAGAAGGCTCTATTAAAACAGGTAATTACTAACTCACCAGGTCTTTCTGTTAATTGTCAAGCTTTAGGATGTGCAAATACCAGCATGTTTTATATGATTAAGTTGAATTGCACAAAGCCTTAATAAAGTTAATGGTTTTGGCTTTATTCTAATCCTCCTGGTGCTAAGTGTACTACTTATATAGTTGGTTGAAACGAGTTAATAGAAAGGATGATTAATAATTATTAATCAAAGGTGACCATTTAGATGTTTGACAAGTTTTTCGGGTTTAAACGATTCAATTAGAATGAAATTTCAAAAATAGTGAAGAGAAATATTTGGTTAAACAATTAAATCTTTTATTTTTCTTTTGAAACCTGTAGAACACTGTGTTGTTTTCTATGACGATAGAACCTTTATAATTGTAGCTTGAGCAAATCTTGATTTGAGAACAAAAGTACTTATGAAAGGGTGCTTGGATCTTCCATTTTGACGTGATATCTGATTTTCTCTAATCATATCAGATAACAAGCTATAATAAAACGAGTTGTGGCCGGTTTAAAAACCATTTTAAGCCGCTCTAAAATGTCTTTTTTATAGTAGTTACTTGCTGGAAAACTTAGACCGTAGGTATATCACAAAGATTGAAATCATTGACTTAAGATTCATTTTTACCATAAGAATCAACCTTACCACTAGGTCTTTTAGTTAAAATCGTAATCAAGCAAACACAACAACAATAATCTCAATTGTACAAAATATTTTAATGTACAATGAACATCATCTACAACAAACCTTCAGGACCTTCCTCCTTCCCTGAACCAGTCAAGCCATCTATCGAGGAACCTTTATATTCTCTAAATTCATTGACTATAAAACCTATTGTATCAGATATATCAGTTGAGATAAAGCAATTTTTACAGCCATCTTTTAAGATTTTAGAGATGTCAAATGCAGGGGATGATGCATGGAATACAGTAGTTAGGTGTCTGATGATGCACGTCGACAAAACATTTCTCTTTAGATCTACATTTTAGAAGTCTCTATTATCTTTCGTATTCTAGTTGAAGAAACTTTAGTTTAACAGATTGAATTACTTTTATATGCTGGTATTTAGATATTTTCTAAACTTATTGATCGACTGTGTTAACAATCTTTTAAATACTATATGTTACCAGCAGATATCATTTACGTTGCAGCCTGCATGGAACTCATTAATTAAAACTTAAGTGAGCGGAAATAAAATCATTTGTTATGCTCATATGAGACCCATACTTGCATAATTTATTTATCACCCAAATTTTGGAAATGCTAAATGGTCGCTACCAGTAGGATTGTCTAATGTTCAAATAGGTTTTTTATACTTCAAGATTACAAGTTATTCCTTTTGATAGTGGCTTTCATTAAAATTTCAATATAGACATCTTATTCTTATAGTTGGATATTGTTTTTATATATATTACAGGGTTAAAAAACTGATGAAATAGTATATATGTATTACTACAGGTACCAACCTGACTGAGCGATTCTGTGCTTAATTTAGTCCTATATTTGTCGGTCAAAAAGTTTAATGGTCAACCGATTCTACAGTTATACGGATGCCTATTCAGGCAATATAACAAACACTTAAAACGCAATAACTAAGTTGTGTCTAAATCATGAATTAGGGGTTTCCATAGCCAGACCATAATAAACACATAAACATTTAATTGAAAATTTATAAACACTAATTAACACAAATCAACCTATAGAAGAATACCAATTGAATATAAATAATCGATTAAGATAGAAAGATATACCATTTGTGTTGCTCGACTGAATCAAGAAGAAAGTAGTTTGCTGTTGGTGAGATAGGTTATTGGTGGTTTAGGTTTAGGGTTTGTGATAATGATACCGTAAAGATGTTTGCCCCTTTTATTCATCATTTTTGGGCGGGATTTGAGATAGAACGCGAGAGAGTTATGAAAAAATAGAGGGAACATTTAATTTTTTTGCAGCCGGATTCGTAGGGATTGTATCCTTATATTTCGCGATTGACATCCATGATTTAAAAATGGTAAGACTATGATGATGATGATTATAGGATTTGAGCCTGCGAAGAAGAAGAAGAAGATATGAGTCTATGTAAAAAAAATTAATATAAATAAGAAGTTACATTTTGGGCCATTTTACTTTATACTTGTTGTCATTTCTTTGTAACTAATAAGTTTTAAATTAAACTATTAAGTAAAAGTAATTTGAAATTTATTAAAAATTTGTTGTAAAAAAATGGTGTCTGTAACATAAACAAATAGAGACATGTTGTTACCTACACACGAGTGTCTTTGATTGTGTAAAAAAACCGGTTGTTTTATAAAAAAGGATATCTATAACATAAACACATAGAGACATGTTGTTACATACACACCAATGTCTTTTATTGTGTAAAAAGAGTGGTTTGTACCCTAAAAAACCAATTTCTATACAATTTCTATTATGAACACTTGTTTTTTCAAGAAAACCTATTTTCATTCATTCCCTTCCTACTAGTTTTTTGTCATAGAGATAGGATTTTACATAACCAATCTTTTTGGGGGGTGTTTATAGCCTTTTGTGTAGTAGTGAACACACTCATTTTTATTGGATTTATGTATAAGGGGAAAATGGAAAGGCTTATCTTCCCACAATGGAAATATAGGGTAGGTGTGCTTAGTAAAGTTTAAACTAATTAAGTAATAAAAAACATGTCAAAATTTTAAAGATGAAATATTTTTTAGAAAAAACTAAAAAAATAAAGGCAAGTATAATCAAATGGGTGTCTATTTCTAATCCCTTCCTCCCACTTGAG
>BQNB010150897.1:0-15974 GCA_026074375.1 Tanacetum coccineum
TATCTGCAGCACTCGCTTTTAGTGTTGAGATCCCCAAAGTATCCCAAGAGCAAGAAAAATATGCTTGATGAAGAAGAAGTTTTTTGAAAGCCTTAGTTATCGCAGTATCTGGAATGAAAAGAATTTGAAAAAAAAGAAAAAAGAAAAAAAAATAAAGTTCGAGGTATAAGGCAAAGTTCTGGCACATGGAATCAAGTATTTGCTATTCACCCCCATCATTATCACGTTTTGCCTCTTTGAGATTTTTTTCTAGATGCTCACTCCGCAACGGGCATGTTTATGTGTCTAGTACAAGCGTATGGTAGCGACCTAGATTATGTCTATGCAATTGAGTGACTTCACAAATATAAAACCATATCTGAGTGACTTGTGTGAATTAAAAAACAAACACTTGCCCTATGTGAGGTGCTTTGTTATATGTCTATGTCTGAAAAGTTATAAAACTGATAAACACTTGTTAATGCTAAAATGATTTTTTCTCACGTCACGATAAATGATCTTGTTTTCTCGCTTTAATTGCTTGAGGGTAAGTAATAGCTAAGTGTGGAGGGGTTTGATAACGCCTTAATTATACATGTTTTCGGCGGCGTTATTTATATATATTTGATCATTTCTAGTAAACGTTTGATACTTAATTGACTATATTTTCTATTATATGTTCTAGGTAAGTGTCGTGGAAGAAAACGGAAGATTACACGAAGATTTGAAGCTTAAACGAAGAAATAACTCAAGCTGGATGCTTCCCGATACATGTTTACTGTTTTGGTCATAACTCAGTCATACAAACTCCGTTTTAGTTGGTTCAAGCGGCCACGCGAAGAGAATTCAATTATCTACAACCTTGAAAAAGCCAAGTGCTAAAACGGCCAAAAGTGCAGCGGTTTTATCCAAAGTGCGGTGCACTTTTAAGTCTGTGAGAAAATTAAAGGCAATTAAATGAAGTGTGCATTAACTCCCGATGTGCGGCGCACAAATATATTTGTGCGGCACACTTTGGCCCCCGAAAAGCCTATAAATACCCTCCTTGGCTCTCCCATTTCACACATTCTCACACACAAACCTCCAACTCGTGTGTACTACTTAGGATAGGTGTTTTTGGTGATAAAGGCTTGAAAAACCTTTGATCCAAACCACCATTGATAACACCATCATCACCACCATTAGAATCAAAGTTAGAGTCATTCTTGAAGGAATTTAGATGTTTTTGCTTAATTTTCATCAACAAACCCAGATTTTGATCCATCAAAGAAGTATAATTGAAGTGTTATTTCGAATCTATAAGCAATTGTGACCGAATTGTTCATAGTTTTTGGGTGTCACTTTAAATATCATAAAGTGTTCTTGGGAAATTCTTGTGAAATCACCATCATTTGTTCTTGGAGTTTGGTATAATCTTGTTTATCCTTTGAATATGATTATTATTGAATTGTTTGAGTTCATAATGTGTTTTATTACTTCTTTGATTATGGAGTAGTAATCTTATATTTGTTTGGGCATTTTGTGATCTCGGATATGGAGTGTTAGGATATGAGTTTATTGAATTGGTAAAACATATTTTTATATAAGAAAATAGGCTGAAAGGTTTCTTAATATAAGTGTTCTATTAATCAATCTAAAATATTGATTATAATAACTTATAAAGACCGAAAGGATTTGTTGTTATTAATCGATATAATCATTAGTTATATTTAAAGGCCGAAATGATTTATAACTTGTGATAACTCTATTTTCTAAACTTGTAAACACTATCCTAAACACTTCATTATCTTAGTGATCATTGCCTAACAAACCCACTTTAATTATTGCTTGAATCATCCTTTTAATCGCTTTCTTTACAACATTCGATATATGCAAGATTTGGTTAATTTGATCCGTGACAATCTTATTAACCTTAGCATCATAATTACAAACTGTGAAAACTTCAATTCCTGTGGAACGACCTGGACTTACCTAAACTATATTACACACGAAATGGTATACTTGCCCGTGTTGTTTTTTTGGTAAAAATCGGTATTTCTAGTATTATAAATTTAAAGCTTGGAAAACACACATCAAGTTTTTGGCGCCACTGCTGGGGATTTGTTTAAGTTTTTATAGTTTGTTGCTTATTTCTGGTGCTATTTTATTTCACAATTTTTTTTTCAAACTTGCCGTACCGTTTTCTGGCAAACGGATCCTAAAAATTGTTTTTTATTCAGGAAATACGCGGCACATCCTATTTGTGCGCCGATTTTCCTGAAAACCCAGGAAGTACGTCGTACTTTACCCAAGTACGCCGCACTTTCTGCAAATTTTCACAAACAGAATCTTATTTAAAAAACCAAAACCCTCAATCTGCTAGTCTTAGGTTCTATAATCATTTAAAATTATATTTTATCTGATTATATGCCTTGTGTATTTGTAGTTATCTAGTTTATCATAATATTAAAAAAAAACATAAAATTTTCAGAAAAGCCGGCGCATTTTTCTTAAAATACGCCGTACCTATAAAAAAAATCTTTTATTTATTTATCCTTATTTGTTATATTTAATTATATTAATATATATATATATATATATATATATATATATATATATATATATATATATATATATATATATATATATATATATTTGCTATATATAATTATAACTTACATATGATTCAATTATATTAATTTATATATTATTTTAGTATATATATATATATAGTAGAGGATCCAGTTGTTGTAGAAGTAGTAAATTAAAATAAGAAGTGGTTTGAGAAGTGACTAAATACCTCACAATTTGAGATGCCCTATGCGACTGCAATTTGTGCTATTTTTATTCTTTTAGATGCCACATTTTTTGAGTTTCGAACGTCTTAATTTGATGCGTAGATGGTCTGCACCCAAATTGACTTTTCTTGATTTGGCACATGCCTACTTTACATGTACCGACAATAGTGATACAATTACTCAACGAATTTGATGCTTTTGACCAATGTGATATTTAGTCTGATGTCTTTTTATTACTGGGCCAAAATGTATCGGTGCGTCCATAGATTGATTATGATTTATGTAATTGTGAATTGGATTTTTAGGAGCAAGTGCCCGAATGACAATTTTGAAGCAAACAACGATGATGTATCATTATGGTCACTCAAAGCTGAATGCTAAGGTTTTCGTAATGCAGGATGACAAATCTACAAAGAAGGTAGAAGCATTTAAGTACACCAAGTGCAGTTTCATTAGGTAACATGTTGTCTTCTCAACCATTTTCACTGTGTACACATTAATTTATCTAAAGACATGTTAACAAGTTGTGCATCTTACTTTGTTGTAACTAAATGCATCTACAATCTGTCCAAATGATAGGCAATTTGTCGAAGCTATTTGAACAACAAGGAACGCCGTTGGAAAATGGAAAAGATGAGTATAGCAGTTATGTTTCTATAAAACAAATATGTGTCATGCTTCACAGTTCGTTAGTAGCTCACATATTTTGACATTAGCACATCGATGTGAGCTGTTAATCTACTTGCTCTCAATGGACGTCAATCTGAACAAAGAAGAAAGTACTGAAACAAGTGAATTTATCAATTTTTCAATACGGTATGTGTAAATTTGAGGTAATTGTACCATCATTCAATTTTGCATTCATATGAATTTTCACTTACCACTGTTTCGTTTCTAAAAGCAGTGAATATGTTGCTGAAATGCACAAGAAAGATTACCGGAGAAAGGTATAAATGATGGTTCCTCGAGGTTGATTTCTAGCAACGTGAATAATAGTCAAGGCCAACACAAAAACAGTGTCACTGACGGTGCTATAATTGGGAATAATGCGGCCGTTGATAACGATGAGTCAGATGTAGACCTGCCATGAAGGAAACCTAAGAAGAATTGTTTGTTATATGATATATTAAAGGATCCTGCAATTGAATTACGTGCACGCTGTGACACTATAAATCCTGACAACGTTTGTAGTAGGTTCACTGCAGAAATTGAAGATGAGTCGGATGATAACCTCGCTTTCGACAGATTTTTCAAAAACACCAACTAAAGGGTGTTAAAGATAATGATTCGTCACCCAAGAGTTCCAGTAAGTACTTCATGTATGTATATTTGGTTAACTATTAGTGACGTGCGAGTCTGAATGTTGTATGGATTACTCGCGTTTGGGTTAGGCAACTGAGTGATCACTTCTTTACCTATTCTCCTAAACTTAAAAAAATAAAATATGCTAATGTTCAAGCACTTGACACGAGAAACTCACATGTTATACAGGCCATACATGCATATATACCATTTTATTTTAAGTAACTATTTTATTATACATTAGTTTAATCTTTCCTTAAATTTGAGGTTGTGTACATGAATGTTTCTTTTTAATGTATATGTTTACCGGACAAACAAACAATAGAACCACATCCATTCTTGAAACTTTATTAAAAAAACAATTACATAAACAAATGGTTTAAAAAATGTTTCTACAATAAAGACATTTTTTTTAAATATAGCAAAAAATAAAATTAAAAACAATAATCACAAGTAATACCCGCCCAATGAAGCAAATTACATTCGATCTGAAGATTATCAAAACCAAGATTCTCATAATTCGTTTTCTCGCCAATCCCATCATGATCCTAATGATCCCGAGAAATCACTCACAAAATTAAACAATGATGTGAAAAATGATCTCGAAGATTTCAAAAGATGTATCCGTAGCATGAGAACTGTTCATTGGAAACTTTTTGCCAGAGACGATGGTAAAACCACCGGTGTTTTACCTAACAAAGAGTCTAAAACAGTCAACCAAGAACCTCAATCTAAAACAGATCTTGAAAAATCAATCACAAAATTCTTGGATGGTCAAAGAGTTACAAATATGTTTTTCAAAAACAATGTTAACGATATGATTTTAAAGATGAAGCAAAATGAAAAGAATTTCCAAACTAAAATTAAAAATATGGAAAGAAAAATAGATGAGTGGTCGAAGTCTCAAAACGTCTCTTCAAAACAAACCGATAGGACTAACCCTCCTCCTCCTCCTCAAGCTCAAACTGAGCACGTGAATGCCGTATTCACCGGGAGTGGAAAGTCTGATTATTCTCTGAAAATTCAAAAAGATCCACCACCTCCTATCATCGTTAACAATAAAAGCGAAAAAGATCGACCTATTAAGACAACAAAAAAGGGCTATCACATTATGGAAACAAATGAATATCCATTCCGTGAGTACATACAAAAAATACCATACCCTAAATGTTTAAGAGTAGATCATTCCCGCTTGAACCGTATCATTAAGGAATCTTAAATCAAGTTAAGTATTGTAATAATAATAATAATAAACCTATAAAAAATTTATATATATATATATATATATATATATATATATATATATAGAGGAAGGTTAAAATAAAAAGACAAATATTCGTGAGAAGGATAAAAAGAAAACTTTTTTAAAAAAAGTTCTCGAAAAATTCCAAAAAAAATTCCATTAAATCAGGTATGTTGGTGCATAAAACTTTTGTAAAAGAAGTTTTTCTAATTTTGAGTTTTTATACCTTTTTTAATGGCGCGAAAAAAAAGATATTTTGGATGCAAAAAAAAATTTGATGCACAAATTTTACCGACCTCCCATCGAATTGTTATAGTTTGATACGCAATAAAATTTTGACATAAAAAGTCAAAAGAAGTTAGGTAAAAAAACGAATTTTTGATGCACAAAAAAAACGATTTGAACTGCTCAAACGTTTTTTTTCATATTTTTTTTCGGGTAAAACTATCCCCCATTTTTGAAAAACTTCCTTTACATCTCTTTTCATGCACCAACATACCCCCCCCGTTCTTGTGGATCTCTTTTTCAGATTCGTTGAGAACTTTTTTAAAAAAAAATCTTTTTATCCTTCTCACGCATATACTCTTGTCTTTTTATTGTTGATCTTTATCATATTTATATATATATATATATATAATACAAATTTTTTATTGTAGTTTGCATAAGTTCTGTTTGCCTACATGGGCAGTGTATTTCCTTATCTCGGTATTTCCTCGCAATCCAAAAGAAAATTATCGAACTTTTGGGTGTGTTCGCTGGACACTATCACGAGACATATATTCGTCCACTCGGGACACCGAGGGGAACTTTTAAAGGCGTGTTGCATGCGCTAAAATGCAAAACGTTTGGTGCCTATGGAAAGTGCGGATTTTGTATTTAATTTTTTCTCGTGTTGTGTCTATTTTGCAAGATTAAATAAAACAGGTGGAGCTTGGATTGGTGGTTGGCATTTTACACTTGGAAACTTATATAATTGGAGTATTATATTACATGTGGTAGAATACACATGCTTGGCGCTCCGTTTCACTCCAGAATTCAACCAAGAACTTAAGAACCTCGGGAAGTACCATTTTTCCTTAATTTCTCCTATTTTCTATATTTATCAGTTCTCGCATCGAGGGCAATGTTCAATTTAAGTGTGGAGGGGTAGCAAATAGGAAAAATTAATCATGTCCCTCTATGTTTGCCCTGCAGAAATTTTCAAACTTTAAACTGATATTTTCTAGAAAATTTAAAATTTTAAAAATTTATATATTGCTTTTCCAAAAAAAAAAGAAAATGCATACGCTTAGTAAGGCAAATCCAACTGGATTGACATTTTAACTAGCACAAAAATCAACCCACTTAAATTGTAAGGATTTAGAACTTAAGAAATTCGGGTACCCATCTTTGATACCCAAGATAATTTTTGCCTTTAGCTTGTTCGAGTTAGGGTTGAATGCAGCCATATGTGTCTATTATGTCGTTACAGATGTGACGTATGGTCTTTGCCGCCTTTTCTGGAACATAGGTATTGGTATAAAGTTATATGAGTGGGCCGATAACTTAGTAGCTCCAGAACTTGTACTTGATCATCATTTACTAGACCGCAGTGAGGTTAATTTATAGACAAAGTCGTATGATAAGAGGTGAAATAAATCCCTATTCAATCATGTATCTGCAACACTCGCTTTTAGTGTTGAGATCCCCAAAGTATCCCAAGAGTAAGAAAAATGTGCTCAAAGAAGTTTTGTGTCAGCCTTAGTTATCGCAGTATTTGAGAAAAAAGAAAAGAAGAAAGAAAAAAAGAGAAAAGAAAAAATAAAAAAAGTTCAAAGTATGAGGCAAAGTTCTGGCATATGGAATCAAGTATCTGCTATTCACCCTCATCATTATCACGTTTTGCCTCTTTGAGATTTCTGTCTAGGTGCTCACGCCGCAACGGCCATGTTTGTGTGTCTGGTACAAGCATATGGTAGCGACCTAGATTATGTTTGTGCAATTGAGTGACTTCACAAATATAAAACCTCATCTGAGTAACTTGTGTGAATTCAAAAACAAACTCTTTCCCTGTGTGAGGTGCTCTGTTATATGTCTATGCCTGAAAAGTTATAAAAATGATAAACACTTGTTAAATCCAAATTTTCTCCACGTCACGATAAATGATCTTATTTTCTCCGCTTTAATTGCTTGAGGGCAAGCAATAGCTAAGTGTGGAGGGATTTGATAAGGCCTAAATTATACATGTTTTCGGCGGCGTTATTTGCATTTATTTTATCATTTCTCGTGAACGTTGGATACTTAATCGACTATATTTGATATTATAGGTTCATGATATGTGTCGTGGAAGAAAACGGAAGAAAACACGAAGAATTGAAGCTTAGACGAAGAAATAACTAAAGTTCAAGATCTCCCGACACCTGTTCACTGTTTTGGCCATAACTCGGTCATACGAACTCCGTTTTAGTTGATTCAAGTGGCCACGGAAAGAGAATTAAATTATCTACAACCTGAAAAAGGCAAGTTGCTAAAAATTTGCAAGTGTGGCGGTTTTAAAAGTGTGGCGCACTTTTGAGTCTGTGGAAAAATTTAAGGCAATTAAATGAATGTGCATTAATTCCCGACGTGCGGCGCACAAATAAGTTTGTGCGGCGCACTTTGGCCCCTGAAAAGCCTATAAAAACCCTCCTTGGCTCTATCATTTCACACATTCTCACACACAAACCCCAAGTTCATTTACAACACTTAGAAGAAGTGTTTTTGGTGATAAAGGCCTCAAATACCTTTGATCCAAACCACCCTTCAAACCACCATCGACCACCACCACTCTCCATGATCAATTTCCAGATATCAACCATCATTCCCATACCTTATTCATACGTTTCCGGAATATAAGAACATATGCACTTGGAGAATCAACCATAATTCTTCAATTGTTCATCATAAAACCCATTGCCAAACACCCTTTTTCGTATACCATTGTTGTTGTCGCTGAATTCCCAGGAGATTGGTGATATATTCCAGTTGGTTGTAGAAGTATAGGGTGTATTCTTGTTATAGGAATCATTGGTTGATGTTGGTATTGGTTATTTAGTCGAATAATTGGTTATTTGATCTTTTGTTCTCATATACTTTCATTTACAAATCGTTGGTACATTCTTATCTATATTCATGATGAAATATTATGAGTTTATCATTTATAATATGGATGTTATGAATATGAGCATGGAGTAATCCTTTTATGTTTGTTTGGGCAAAATGTGATCTTGGATATGGAGCATTTGGATATGTGTTTATTGAAATGGTTAAACATGATTTTGTAAGTGTTGGCAGAAATGATTTTTTAAACTTATGTTTTATCATTCCACTTATTATATTGGCTATAAAAACTTATAAAGGCCGAAAGGATTTGTTGTTATTAATCGATATAGTCACTCGTTATATTTATAGGCCGAAATGATTTGTAACTTGTGAAATCTTTATTTATAAACACTATCTTAAACACTTCATTGTCTTAGTGATCATTGCCTAAAACAAACATACCTTAATTATTTGCTTGAAATCACTTTTTTATCGGTTTCTTTAATATTCGATATATGCATGTTTTTGGTTAATTTGATCCGTGTCAATCTTAAGATCTTAGCACTTACTTACAAACTGTGAAAATTTCAATTTCCATGGAACGACCTGGACTTACCTAAACTATATTACATACGAAAGGGTATACATGCCCATGTTGTGTTTTTAGTAAAAATCAGTATTTCTAGTATTATAAATTTAAAGATTGGAAAACACACATCACGTATGTGTTAGAAGCCAACAACACCCGTTTGGTAAGAGAAATTACATTCGTTTCGTTGTAGGCTTCTTACTCGGCGCTAGGAATGATTTCGAGAGTGTGCTTGGGATTTTGTTACTTTCACGTGTGCTCAGATGTAGAATATGTTGTACATTCCCACATGCGTAATAGTCGCAAAATCCTACGCATACATTTAGATATGACATTGCCTTCGGTACATGCCGATGTTACCTTTGTGAACTGGTACATCCCATCAACAATCTTTCTTCAAAGTATTCGATTCTAATAAACATCCCTAGCGTCCATGTTAGAAGTCAACGACATCCGTTTGGTAAACGAAACTACATTCGAATGGCCGTTGGCTTCTGGCTGGGCCCTAGGGATGTTTTTTGGAGTGTGCTTGGGGTTTTGTTACCTTCACACCTGCCCAATCTGTAGAAAATAGTCTACATTTCGACGTACGTGACAGTCGCAAAATCCTTAGCATATATTTGAATATGCTGTTTATTGAACGTTACTAGGAATTTGGGATGACTGATTATCTAACACTAATAAACATTTCATAGTTTAGAAGGAGTGAATTATTTTATCCCGTCAGTTTCGAGGACATCGTTACGATTAACGTATGCAAGCTCATATAATTTTCGGAATTCCATTTCTTTTATTCATACCTCTACTCTTTGGTGAAATATATTTGTTGTGAATGTTGCTAGGTTTCCCCTCCTTTCGTGCGTGGTACTTACTCAATACTTGTTGGTCTTGAAGAGCGCATAAGGTTGATTGATTGCAATTGTTGCTGCAAAAGTAAAGAGTGTTTGAATCAGGTTATAACACAAACAAGGAGTGTTTGGATTAGGGTATAACATCACTCAGGCTGTTGTATTATTAATTTTTTTCCTTTTGTATATGTCGTCATTATCATGAGGGGACCCATTTCACTTTCTGTTTTGTAACTAGCCTAATGCAACTTATTATATCGCTTTAGTTTTGTCGTTACCATCACAAAATTTATCAGAACTTTAACTAAGCTATATTCGTTCGCTAACACCCCGTCGCGTAGCGCACCCGAATCCACTTCCGCCAACTCAAAATGGCGCCCGCTGATCGTCCCGTAGCAGAGCGCGGGCCTACCAACTCGTTTAATTTAAAGGTGAAGACCATGAACAATATTAAACATTCAACTTCTAGTTTTAGGTAACAACTGTTTTTGATTTTTTTACCGATTAATCCATGACCCATAACCACACATAGTCAAACTTAGTAAAACCATCCATTTTAAAAAGGTTAGTCTAATCACTTGAGAATTATTTGTAAGAACAAGAATTGAAATTGGGTCACAAGCTTTTTTAACACAACGCAACATCTGAATTGTTCAAAAAAGATGTTGTAATACGAGAATTGTGCGTCTAACGCTTTAAGTGAAAAACTCGAGAACAAATATTGTGGTTTTATTTTTGTCATATTTATTTGAAAATTAAGGTCTCTTGAGAAAAAAATATATTATGAAAATTTATTTGCACCAATATTGTGGTTTTAATTTTGGGACACACTAATCATTGCATTATATAATTGTATTACTATATTTTCTGCTACGCATCTTATTTCGAGTACTTGCACATAAATGCGTGCAAATAAAAAAAAGAGTGTGCAAATCATTTATCATTTATACATCATTTGTATATAACTGTCTATGGATGAAATGACAGTTATAACATTTTTGTTACATTGTCATGTCTAGATAATCAACAATCGTTAAATAACTGAGATTGAATGTTATCTTATTGAGTTCTAGGTTTCATACACCCTTGTGTTTAACATAATTATAAGAAACATCTATGAAACACTTGTTAAAACGTAAGCGAAAGCTACCTCAATAGAATGTATGGCTACTTACGGTGGAGTGTGTAAAGACCCTCTTGCTAGGTTTGCCATGACTTTATATCAGTGTCACGTTAGCATTCTTTCTTTCTCTTTCCTTGCCAAAAACCTTTGCAGAAACGAAACACCTAATTTTTTATTTTTTTGGCTTAGCTATAACTTGGCTATTTCACAGATGATTACTCGTGATTCACGGCCTTTTAGCCAGAAATCGGGACCACATATTCCTTCACTAAAGCACCCATAAAGGCCTTTAGAAATTAAAAATATTTTCCTCAATGAAAGTTTAAAATTAATTTCAAAAGGAAATGCTGATGTAAATGAAAAATTGTCTAAAGTTCTTCAAAGCTTGAAAAATACCTTGAAAACCTTGAAGCTCAAAGTATCTCTTTGAAACTCAAATTGCAAAACAAGATTGAAGAAAACAAGATTGAAGAAAACAAGAATGAAAAAATTTCTTTTGAGATATATTTGACATTAGCGTTACAAGAAAATGAGTACTTTAAATATAAAATGCTTGATTTAATAAAAAACAAGAATGTTGAGTTTCTTAATTCAAATGAGTTGGTACAACAAAATATTTTAAATATTTTGAAAAAACCAGCTTCACAGTTAAAGAAAACAAAAACTTGAATTTTGATCTCTTCAAAAGTCGTAACAAAAAGATACTTTGAAGAAACTGAATGTAATTGATACATGAATGTTTAAAATGATTTTATCATAAAGTAACCGTGCTACATATTCTTTGACTTCTCTCTCAATTACTATGAATAAACTTGCTTCTAAGTCAAAGAAACGTAGAGTTTGCAAAAATAAGCAAAGGAATAAGAAAATAGTTCAACCTGATACATATGTGAAACAATTTAGTGTTAATTCGTGTTCTTGTTCAGTTTTAAATACTACATCTAGTGAAGAGAGACCAAAAGCAAAGAGCAATCATTTAATTAAAAGAGAAGCTAAAAAGCCTTTGAGAACTAAGATTGAGCCTTACATAAATTTAGTTTGAGAAAAATCTTGTTTCTGAAATGCAAGAAGATTTAACGTATCTTATTTCTCTTGAAGATGATTTTGATCAAAAGTGATTACTCTAGGAAGTTCAAAAAAGATTTCTTAGTCTTTAAATTGTGAGACTCAAACTGTCCTTTGCCATGCCATCGCTAAAAGGACTATGGAAATGGTGTTGCCACTTGCAACACACTTTTTGCATGCCTTGCCGCTACACCTCATCCCACACCCTGAGGTCTTACACTCGAATAACTATCACAATCTAAATATTATGTCATCTTATTAAATGTAAAGTATTAAGGTACAAAAGAAAGTATCAAGAACAGACTTAAGGGGGTTTTAGAGGTTCTAGATGTAGAAACTAAAGATACTATGTAAAGCATTATTTAATTGGTTAATAAACTAAAACAATACAACGGGTATTTATAAGACAAATAAAAGGTAAAACCCTAAACAATAAATAGGCCTAAACAAGTGGGCTGGGTCAATAGGCTTTTATTATCTAACACTCCCTCTCAAACTCACAATGCTACATTGAGAGTTTGACAAGAAAACTCCGAAAATCAAACAATGCAGGCAGACAAACAACAGCAGAGAGATCCGAACAGAGATAGACGAAGAGCACCAGACAAATACATATTCAGCAGAGAGGTCCGAACAGAGGTAGACGAAAAGCAGATCAGGCAGGTGCATAGCACAGAATCACATAAATACGGAGATGAACGAGAGCATACAGCAGCAAACAGAGGCAGGTGTATAGCACAGAATCACGTAAATACGGAGATGAACGAGAGCAGACAACAGACAGCAACAAACAGACAACACATTCAGACATACAACAGATTCAGACAGCAGCAGACAACAGCAGATTCAGATGTAACCAACATAACCGAGCAACCGGAACCATTCAATAACGATACTAATACCAATACCAATCGAACCAAAATGCCATTACAATACCAATGTCAATGCTAATACCAATGCCAAAGTCAATGCCGGTGCCAATACGAATGCCAAAAGATGTTGGCTCCAAATACTAATTTTCTTTTATCAATTCAGAAATTCTTACCGAAGAAGCAGATCAAGAACAATACCGGACCGCAACAATACTACAATATTTTTTTTAATTGCGAAAACAAATTTTTTTCAACCAAATGCAAAGTTCGTATAAATAACCTAAAACAACTACCTGTAGGACCATCAACCAAGGCTGTCAAACTCGCGAGTTTACACGTAAGATCGTACGATCTTACGTGCCCACCTAATAAAATTATGTAGGATCGGTGTAGGATCGCATCAGAGGTAGGATCGTAAGTAGGATCGTAAACTCGCACGTAAGATCGTAAGATCGCGTGTCAATACGAGTTTACCAAATTACCAAGTTACTAACTTACATACTTACTAGCCCATTACTTTTTTAGGCCCAAAAAAGAACAATACGAGTCCGCTGATCTCAGTAACAAGTATTGACATTTCATTTCCAGATTTTCTAATCAATAAACCTAATTATCTATTTTCCCCAAATTGAAATTACATGAAACAAATTAAGGTTCTTCTTCTCATGCTCTAGTTACCTGAAGCAAAAAGTTTCTTACAGGTAATTGTTGTTATTTATTTTACCTTTTCATAGTTTTAACTATTAACCTTTAAGTTTTAATAAAGATACCTTAATTGTAGTTATACTAATGACGTACTTTGTTTTGAGACGTTTAATACGCATGTTATGTAATTTTATTCCGCTAAATCGTGAATGTGACAATTGAAACTTGATTTTTTTTGTTTTACTTTTACTTTGGTATTTTAAATTTGAACTTTGAAATTTTCAAGAAGATATTATATATATTTATCTTTGATGATGAGTAAAAATAAAAATAGTTTGACTCGTTTATCCGTTGCTTACAGAACATGATAAATTGGTAGGATCTTACGATCTCGATTCGATCTTACAATCTCGATCTTGCAAAGACAAAAACGATCCCATGTGAGATCGCGATCTTGACAGCCTTGCCACCAACCAATCAAATAAAGAAGAATCAAGCACTTATCTCTTACGTATTATAATTTCCTCCAACGTGATTGTGGTAACCAACTTAATTGCAATTATTAACTTCCGACGGCAACAAGATAATCTCTAAACCAAACAAATTCAATTCAAATCGAAATGTGCATAACAAAACAACCTTACCTTTTTTTTCTACAACCGTGCTCTTGAACAACAACAAAATCGGGATCCTTCCGGATCATCAACAATTAGTTGACGAACAAAAGATGACAACATATAGCGACTTGAACCTACGCTCTTGATACTATGTAGAAACTAAATATACAATGCAAAGTATTATTGAATTGATTAACAAACTAAGACAATACAACATGCATTTATAAGACAAACAAAAGGTAAAACTCTAAACAATAAATGGGCCTAAACAAGTGGACCGGGCCAATATGTTTTATTATCTAACACTAGAAACCAAGGCTGTCAAGATCGCGATCCCACCTGGGATCGTTTTTGTCTTTGCAAGATCGAGATCGTAAGATCCTACCAATTTATCATGTTTTGTAAGCAACGGATAAACGAGTCAAACTATTTTTATTTCTACTCATCATCAAAGATAAATTTATATAATATCCTCTTGAAAATGTCAAAGTTCAAATTTAAAATACCAAAGTAAAAGTAAAACATAAAAAAGTCAAGTTTCAATTGTCACATTCACGATTTAGCGGAATAAAATTACATAACATGCGTAATAAACGTCTCAAAACAAAGTACATCACTAGTATCACTACAATTAAGCTATCTAAATTTAAAACTTAAAGGTTAATAGTTAAAAATATGAAAAGGTAAAAGAAAAAACAACAATTACGTGAAAGAAACATGAGAAGAAGAACCCTATTTTGTTTAATGTAATTTCAATTCGGGGAAAGTAGATAATTAGGTTTATTGATTAGAAAATTTGGAAATAAAACGTCAATACTTGTTACGAGATCAGCGGACTCATATTATTCTTTTTTGGGCCTAAAAAATTAATGGGCTAGTAAGTATGTAAGTCAGTAAGTTAATAACTTGGTAATTTGGTAAACTCGTATCGACACGCGATCGTACGATCTTACGTGCGAGTTTACGATCCTACTTACGATCCTACCTCTGATGCGATCCTACACGATTTTACCAGGTGGGCACGTAAGATCGTACGATCTTACGTGTAAACTCGCGAGTTTAACAGCCTTGCTAGAAACTATATGAATTTTCGTCAGGTAATGTAAATTTTTGTCAAAAATCTCAATTTCTTAAAAATGAACCTGATTCCAAAGTTTTCTTTTACATGTCTTGGTTAGTTAGTTCATTATTTATGTAAAACAAGGTTTGTGCACCAGGTTACTTATAGTCTTGGGTCCGCCACGGCGCCACGTAACACTAATGACGAGTATTTATTGTTTAAAAACTAAACTTGAACTTTGCTTGCAATTTGTACAAATTGAATCTTAAGGTGTAAAATACGACGTAATTAAAGATAAAGGGGTTGAAGATGAGTTCTCATAAAGAACAAAAGAATGTATGAAACATAGAGATGTTAAGGACATTATTAACCATGATTCATAAGCAAAATGAACACAATGGTCTAATGCGTGAAGCACGTGCATCTAATATCTTAGAAGACAGAGGAACAAGATTGTTATAGAAACGTGTGAGTCCCTAAATGAATAGATCTTTGTAGCCTATAACGGATGATAGCCAAGATGTATAAATACAAATGACTATGTAGAAACACTGATTATGAATACAATGTGTTAATGTGGAATCTTAACACAAGTACTAAGAAAAACAATGTAGAACTAAATAATAACTTCTATTAATCTGCTTTGAACAAATTACAGATTACTAACTATTTTAGATATGATATTGCTATGAGATATCTTGAGGGCGTATCTCTAACTATGCCTAAAGGGATCCTTTTATAAACTAAGGATAAACCCTAACAGAACAGGCTTACAAAACGCATACTTATCTTTT